>CBVK0103142611.1:11600-21626 GCA_900067695.1 Picea abies
AGATGATGGAGGATTGGTTAGAAAATACAGAATCTGAGGAAGACTTTCAAAGGGAGACACTCATATAGAGAGGATAATAATTCCAACCGGAGGTGAAACTAGATGGAGATGGGCTTATGCCAGCTTAAGGAGATGATGGAGAGACAAAGGAACTTGCAGCAAGAAAACTGCTAGAGGAGATGGTTCAACAACAACTAAGTAACATTTTTGTAGAAGAGGAGTATGTAGTGGAGTGGCAAGACAATGCCACCAATGATGAAGTTATCATGGGAGCTCATAATGAATTTCCCTTTGATATGTGTGAAAGATCAAAAGCATTGGGATAAGGAGAAATAACCTAGAGGAGGATCATTCAACAAGCCAAGTTGGAAATTGATGAAGAAGAGGAGATGCAATAGTAGAGAATACTATAAGAGAGAATCCAACCCATGGACATGTTGGATGAGGATATGGAGGAGATAAGGATACCTATGTTTAAGTCATCAAAGGAGACAAAGAAGGTGGAGGCTGACAAGAATAGAAGATTGTGGTGGAAAAATGAATAGGGAACTGTAACATAAGATTTAGAAACCTAGAGGAAATCCTGTAGTAGTAGCAGAAAAACAACAGTATGGTAGAGGAGCAGGTGTAAAACACCATAATGGAGTTTGGGATCCAGGAGGATATAAATAGTAGAAGCAATGGAACCATGATAATGATCTCATGTTTTTGTCAGCAGAGGAGTATGATGTAGTATCATCAACAACATGTTAGCAGGCAACACAACAAAACACTAGGATGGAGCAGATACTGAGGAAAGAGAAGGACCAGCCTTCTCATTTTGTTTTAAATTTGTCAATTTAATGTAACAAAAGATTGAAAGGATTGAGGAGGGATGATCCATTGTAAAGTGTAAGGATAAGATTAAGTCTCCTTTAATCGCTGACAGGTAGATAGATCTAAATATGATTAAGACTAGATGTAAATTTATTGTAATTTAATGAAAGTAGGTGGATGAAGGATCGAGAAGCCCCTCTTTTGCAAAAAGAGAAATATATAGAGATATAGGCATTAGAATGAATAATTAGCGCATTAGAGAATTAGGGAATCTTAGAGATTAGAGAATATCATGAGAAGAGAAAAATAAGAGAAGAGAGGAGAGAAACAAATGAGAATCTGTTGCAGTCTAGTCCTATAATCTACTGTACAAAGCATTCATATTTAATACAAAAGCATATTTCTGTGCATATGAGCCTCTGTGTGTGTTCACTTTTTCTGGATGTTTGTTTTTAGAATATTTACTATGTATGTTTATGAATTCCATGGATGTATGAATTATTCCCTTTGCAGGAATAATATAGACTTCTCTATCTGTCTGAGTTTCTTAGTGTTCTGGTCTCTCAAGGATGGTGCAAGGAGTGGACACCATAGTTGTTGAAAAACTATGAGAAGCTAGTGCAAGGAGTGTGAAATAACTTAGTAAGGAGTTTAGGAAGAGTGTTCCAAGTGGGCACACTAGAACAAGTCACAAATCTCAGAAGGGATGGTGCAAAGAGCACACAGAGAGAGTGTAAGGAGTGCGCCTACACTCAGAGCAGTGTAAAAGCTCAAGGGAAGGTCAATGAAAGTGTTCACATAGTAAGCACAAGGAGTGCACATGTGAGTCTTCGAAATCAAAGAATTAGGAGATAAGTGCAAAGAGTGCACAAAGCCAACACTCTGTTAAGTGTTGGTCAATCTCAGGAATAAGATAACAAAGTGCTAGGAGGGCACTGAGAGAACTCTCTGACACTGTTCGCAAGATCAGGAGGATTATGAGTGCTAGGAGGGAACAAGAAGTTATTTGAATGAGAAAAGGGTTGATACCCTTTGAAGAAGAACAATTTCCAAGATAAAGAGAAATAATACAAGTGTGCGCCATAATACATTCCAATTTCCAGACTACAGAGAAATGCAAGGTATTCTCATGAGACTTATTTAAGTATCAAGCTTAGGATGGAAGTGGAAATCATTCAACAAGGCTTGATTCATCCAAGAGAAAATCCTAGGAGGGAACCACAAGGCGTGTGCGAGAGGTTTGAGTCCTTTTGAATGGACAAAGCTCAAGGAGATATAGTGGGAGAGAGGATAAATCTCTTTGCGAGAAAGATAATGGGTGAGATATGTTTGAGAGAGGTCAATATACCTTACAGTCATTGGATCTAGAGAAGGTGTGCAGTTGTTAAGCATTGAAGTCCTTCGAACTTTGCTGCTTTGACTATTTTAAGCCATTTGTTGTAAAGGAGGAAAAATCCCTGAAGCTCCGAAGTCTAGGAGTGAATCTACATCGTAGATCACTAGGAGGAGTACTAGCCATTGGATTGGTCATGGAGCATAGATCTGGGCCATCATATGAAATTCCATACAATAGGAGAAGAACGTGGGAGAATATCAGATCGAAACCATTGGATCTGTGCACAGGTGATCGCGAGACGTAGATATCATGCCAGTTCGAAGATTAGGAACTTCAGAAGAATTTGGTGATTGTTGCACAGAGTGGGGAATATCCCAAAGTCCAAAACTCCGGAGAAGATCCGGATCATTCATCGTCGGGGACACGTGTCAATAAATTAGAAAGCATTCAAAATTTCATAAATAATGAGGATTAAAGGTGAAAAGTGATTTGGCATGAAAAGTACCAAAGCCCGGAGTTAATTCTGGTTGTCCTTCGATAGAAACACATAGACTATGTATTTCCACCCTTCGTTGATCTAGTGTTCGAAAGTCCAAGGATTTGGTGGTGATCAACAATGAGAAATACTAAAGATCAGAGTTCTGAAGTGGATCTTAGTCATTAGCTACATGTGGAGTGAGATTCGTCGATCTCAAATTCAACATTTGAAAATTTGGGAGGTAGCATGCATTGGAGTCTTAGAAATCCTAAAGCCCATACCACCATATTTTTTGTGACCATATATTGTGAGAAGAGCCATGGACCATTAATCCGAGAATCTCTAGGACTTCACCACTTTAGTGTTCAGGAGGATTGGTGTGTTGTGTTGTAATATTTTCTGAAGCATAAAGTTTCAGATCCAGAGAGAACTATAGTAGTTAGGGTGATTTTTGGTGTTATGTTAGTAGATCCTACGAAGCCCGAAGCTACAGAGCATCGGAGTCACGAAGTGTTGTAGTGCCAGTTAGAGAGTTCTCTAATTAGACGTTCGGGGGAATTATAATGTTGTTTGGTCAAAACCTTTGAAGTATGAAGTAGAAGAGCATTAGAGCTCTGAAGCTTCAGATAAGTTCCTTTCATCTAAGCACTTGGTCATAGCCCTTGGTCATGTGATATTTTGGCTGAACTTAAGGGGCTAGTGCCTAAAATTTGGATTTACAGAAAAAGAGGATTAGAGAAAGTAGCTCATCGGTTTTTGTCTTTGTAAGGACCTACATTTGGAGGAAAATAAAGGGTCTTGTGTACATTGGATGGGATCCAAAAGGGCTCCAAGAGTTGATTCAACTCCTCGGTAAAATTCTCTTAGATCATGAGGTCACGTGAACCCCTAGGAGGGGTGAGGGGTTTTTATCACACAAGTACATGTTGGAGGCCTGTTGGAAATGTAGTTTTGGATACAAGTTTGGGAGAAAACCTAAGTATAAGGGAAGTGCACAGAGGAATGAAAGTAGCACGCAGCTAAGACACATTCCATAGGAAAGTACGCAGAAGGAAGAAAGCACACATAAAGAAGAAAATGCATAGACAGAAGAATAAAGCAAGAGAGAAACATAATAAAGCACGAGAGAAGTATGACAACACAACATTCTAGAAATAGAATAAAAATAGAAAATTATCATGAAGAGAGAAAATAAAAAGAAAGCAGTCGAATAACCAACTAACTCAGTTGGCCATGCATTGTAATGGGATACTTTTTGAATAAATATACTAGGGTTTTAAGCCCTATATTTAGAGGTATCAATATGTAATGAGTTGGAATATTAGGGGGATAAAAAACTAGTATGCTAGAGTCATTAATGTAATAATTGGTTAGCAAAGAGATAGATGAATAAAGACAAAGTTTAGACCAGATATTGAGTCTTTTGGTATATAATTTTCTATATGTGCTTATGAATTATGTTGCTATGTTTTGTAGAATAGACTTAGTTTATGGATTAATTGTGGTCTAATATTCATGACTGTGAATATGAAGAATCTCTAAAATAATTGGAAATATACTGGGAAGAGAAATCTAAAAGAAAGTAATACTAACTAGAGTTGAATCAAACACATAGATAAAAGAAGGAAGAATGAATCAGGTGTTGGTCTCCCTTTCCCTTACTACTGAATAATCCTAGTTCTTGTAGTCCCAATAAAATTACCTCGGGTGAGACTTCATCTGCATAAGCAGGTGATGCCAAAAAGGCCAATGTATTGTGGGTCTGTTGGTCATAGTTAAACCGAACCTTAGGTATTACAACATGTGCATAGACAAGTAAGACAACACTTTGTATTGAGGAACTATAACAATGATCTATTGGAGGGATAGGGGAATAATATGTGAACCAAATGTTCTATGAAAAAACAAAATTTTGTACAAATGAGGAAGGCATGCCCCGTGATCATTTCATAATACCATAATAGTATAATTGTAGCTAAAAACTATTGATGAAGTGGATATATGCATCACCCTCAGAGGCGTCAATCATGATAGATGATTGTTTTGTTGAATGAAATGGCTTTAAATTGAGGAATGAATAAATCATAGGAATTTATTCCCTATCAAATTCTAAGGCCTTTGGATGCTACTGAAAATTGTGATGGTCGCATAGTGTTTATGGATAAATTAGTTAGTGCGGACACAGACCAATCTCCCCAGATCCACCTGGATCTGGAACAAACCGTGACAGAATACTACTCTTTTCCTAGATCTAAAGTATTGAATGGACAAGAGGAAAACTTTCTTCTGGAAATGATTCTTATGAAGAGTGAGATCTTCTATCACCATGTCATTATCATGTCATCATCTCGATAACCAAAAATGTGGATAACACATAGTAATACCCACCATAACATGAAATTGTGATGAGGTTGAATGTTATGGGGGTCAATGAAATATGGAAGTAATGAGGACTCTTTTTTTGTCATCTGAGACTGCTCATTAATAGTGAAATGAGAGCCAATATATTGCACCTCTCCTGAAAACTGTTGTTGACATTGATAGGTGAGGAGGCTTGACTACAAGAAGAAAAGGGCTTATTGACATTGATTTTATCAAAATGGTATCACAAACTATACAGTGGGAAATATTAATAAACTAGTAACATGGAAAAGGTTCATGATATATGAGAATTAAGAACTGCCCTTGGTTTGGGGTATATTGAATGATGGTAGCAATTGTAGAACATGATCTGGTATTAGGGGGATGACCAAATATTGGGTAAATTGTGTTAAATGGGTTAAAATGAAAATGGATATACGATAGGTCAAAATATAGAGGTTTGGGACAAGGATGTTAGTTTTAGTCAATGTTTTGGCCACGATAATGATAGTTTGCAGAAATTATTATGAAATTTGGATGCCCCAAACAAGGGAGACATGGTTTTTTGTGTGCCAAGGAAAAAATACCATCAACTGCAATGGGAAAAATATACTATACTTGTTGGAATTTGAAAGTTACTTTATACAATTACCAAATGAATACAAAATAATTGGGTTGATAATACACATGAAAAAATGGGTTCCCCAGTGACATATGGCTTGGCCTACTTGGGGCACATGTTTGTAGGAGTTCACTGATGAAGGGGGGGTCATGGGTGGCTTTCTGTACTAGGTATATGAATGGAAGATGAAATTGTATGTGGGAAATTGATGGTGGATGAGATGGAGGGTTAATGATACCAATCTTGTTTTCACTCACTCGCTTCTATAATACATAGTGGCATTGAAATAATTGGGTGGTAGATTGCAACCCAGGAACAAGAAATTGAAAGTATTTAGCATACCTATGGCTCCCTAACATCTGAAACCCTTTATTTCACTTAAACTCCCTATTAACAAATGAGGTCTACCTTCTCTTCCTTCATTCATGTAAAGGTGATTAAAAAGAAACGTGACGTAAGTTAGTTACACCCTAAGGACATCCATCAAGGACATATAAGAGGCATGAGAGGAGAGGCTCAATATGAGGGAAGTAAAGGACCTTGCTTTCCTAGATAGATTTATTTAATGGCAAGTGGGCATCTACATATTGGCATATTCTAAGTCATGGTAATGCATGAAACAACCAAGAACCTTTGGTAATGAGACCAAGCACCTTTGGACCTTTTCTCATTTACGTGTTTCATCCAGGTCAATGCCTGATTCTCCCAAAGCTTAGTGAGCCCAACCATGCTATTTGGTATTCTTTTATATAACAATAATGATGAGATAGTGACTGTATGGGGTACTGGGATAGGAAGAATCCAATGCACGATGATGGTATTTAATTGACAAGGACTGACGACAAAGGTTACTCCGTGAGGATACTCCATTCAATTTAATGTGGCCGAAATAATATGATTTGCGATTCCATAAAGGGTAGGTTAGTAGCATTATGAGAAGAAATATGAGTCTCATTCTTTGAGATGCAAAACTACTAAGACTCCAAATCCTAAGGGAGAAAGAGAAACATGAGTGTCGATTTTCCAAGGGTAAAATATTTGTGGGACAATTCATGTAGGTGAGAATGCTACTAGTTGATAGTACTTGAATACAACAAAGGTGATGGTACTGCAGAGACATATGTGGGGATCCTAGGGGTAAATATCGGGGAAATGACTGGGATATGAAATTGTTTGCAGAGGGATTGATTGCATGCCAATGTTGAACATATACCTGAAGGGAACATACGATGGATAAGGAAAAATGGGTTCTATATCTTCGTAACAATTACCTTCACCCTCAAAAACCAAATACCTGACTTGAAAATATCTAATGATAAATAACATGTAATGATTATTTGATAAAAATTCTAATGAGTGAGCATATCAATGCTCAGGGCTTAGGAAGAGATGGACAATGATGGTTATAATGGCCATACTATGAACATATGGTGCATGTGAATTTGGTGTGGATACCTTTCTATTTGGATGATGAAGGTTTTGCATTTGTGGGTGCTTCTACTCAGGTAGGAAGTAAGGGTGTTGTTTTTGGAAGTTGAATTAAATTTTGTAATTCAGGAAGCATAGGGAACTAGTTAGTAGGGTGTCCAAATATGGAACAAAGGGAACATGGTGGTTGGATCCCAGTTTTGGAGGAGAGGGTGTGATCCCTTTTCTTCCTGGTTCACCTTTCCTTGGTAGTATTTCCCCCACCGGTGTGACTAGTTGGAAGAGATGATGTTTGAAGTGTCAATTGTGTGGGAAACACCATTGGTTGAGGTGCAAGGGGTGAAACTAATACCATAGATGGTGTCTCTAAATACCAAACTGGGATGGCAATCCCCATTTTTGGAAACCTGAGAATAGGGATGACCTGATATGCTATGACTCCTAGTGGTGGGTAAAATAAGGGTATTTCATTTGTGGCATGAGAGACCATTTTCCAAATAGGTTTTTTCCTAATAATTGATAGGTTCTCTTGAATGGGGGAATATTCGAGGGAGGTTTGGTTTGTGAAGTAGTCTCCTCAAGGGTTACTTGTGGCAAAGAGGTTTCCATGGAGGATGGAGGTGTGGATCCTTTGAGAGAAGGATCATCAGGAATATCAATGCCATTTGATTTAATTTCACAAACTTGAGGTATGGAGGCTAGGTGGAATTCCATGATAACATCCCACTAAATATGGGTCTTGAAGGATTCATGGTCTAATATAAAAAACATTAAATAGGTTAGAGTTGGGTCATATGATAGGGAGAATGTTCTCTATTAGCCTTGATTGACTGGGTTCATAGTTTGTCAACTGGTCTATGGTGACTATCTTCCAAGTGTGAGGGAAGAGCATGGTGATAAATATAAAAGATGAAACAACTTGCATGCCATACATATAGCTACATCCAAAGAGGATGTTGTAATCCAATTGGGTGTCAATGACCTTAATGTCTATGATAATTGTTTCCCCCCTTAGTTCAATTTGAACATTTAGGTAGAGACCTTTAGGTTTTGATGGGTGACCATCATATGCTTGAAGGGTAATGGATGAAGGGACAAGATTCGAGGATCCAAGTTGTTTCCATATAGTTTTGGACATAATACATGTAGATTCCCCTTCATGGATGATAAATTTATGTACTATTATGTTTTGGATTTTGACTGGGATTTGGAAAGCTACTAGCGAGGGAAGACATTGTTGAAATTTATACAAATCAAAAGTGATCAAACGAGTGTTTTATGGGTCGAATGCCCCCAAATGGGAGAGGAAGGCCTTTCATTATGAAGGGAATCTTTGAAAGACCTCTAAAAAATATATGACAGCTAGAATTGAGCTAAATAATAGATAAGTCTATAATTTTGTGTTTCCCTATTGGCACAAGGGAAGACCAGGGGTTCAGTTCTAACAACGCACCAACAAGCCCTAACTATTGTCCCTTTCAGAAACACCTGCAAAGCAGATGCAGTCTCACCCAAAGTAGCAATAGGGGGTTGCAGGACACAGGTGTCTACAACCAGAGGAAATTCAAAGTGGATCCAATACAACAGAAACATAACAT
This sequence comes from Picea abies, assembly GCA_900067695.1. Lineage (NCBI taxonomy): Eukaryota > Viridiplantae > Streptophyta > Pinopsida > Pinales > Pinaceae > Picea > Picea abies. Next base: position 20,240 of record CBVK0103142611.1, read on the forward strand.
CTAGATATCATTTACCAACATAATCCTACATCGCATAGTTATATCTCAGATCTAACATAAAGATGCAACAAAAAAATATCAGAAGACAAAAGAACACCACATCAATCACACAACAACAAGACATATGTGGTTCACCCTCCCCCTAGGGCTACGTCCACAGAACTGTGTTTCTTGATATTATATAAAACATACAGTTCTATTTGTGATCTTAGTTTGTAGATCTCTCTCTTCTTCTCTCCCCCTTCCTACACACCTAGCTGCAGGGTTGATCTTCGCACCCAGCTGAAGATCTTACAATAACCAAGTGCTCTCACACATAAAATGTAACATCCTGGCCATTGATGCCAGGCCACACTATGCCAAAGAACACTTTTTTTTCTCTCTGCGAAACATATTGTAACATACCCAACAACCAACTGAGCTATGGCATGTAAATTTATCGAACTGCATGAAATTAAAACATATGCACACAGAACTCTTGCGGAAGATTTACATATAAAATGTAAATAGAAAATACATTTTGTAAATGCACAGATTCACAATGAAATAACAGTAAACACATACATTCATCTTATACATGAAATACCCATAAATATAAAAACACATAAGATAAACCCATGAAAATAAACACATGAATAATAATGCAACATGTAAATTTATCACACAATTGGCACTTTTTTGGTAAGAATGTCACCAACTGCGTATAGACCTTCCATGAGCCTCCCATCCTTAGACCACATTGTTCATCACTCTCAATAGTGAGTCACCCCCGAGATGGGACTAAACTCCACCTAGGTAAACGGATTCCTAACCATGCTAAAGGCTCATAGAAACAGGAAAGACTCTATCTCAAGTGCTCACTCAACTAACAACCTACAGTCCCTCATTCCCCACATGCATGTCCCACCCTAGGAAGTGTGCCCCTTCTCTGATCAAAAGTCCTTTGGCTGCCCCACTTCCCTTCTAGGGCTTCAACAACAGGCTAGACAGGAAGTCTCAGAGCCCTGTAGCTGTAGTTTAGCACCTTCAAGAAATCAATTCCCCAACAATCCTATCATCTAGAGAGAAATTGCTCACGAGACTGAAAAACTGCCTCTTCAATATCCCACGGGCCTGCTAACCCGCTTCTTTAGTCCAGATCCCAATCTAACCAACTACACAAACATATATGACTATGGATACAATTCAGGTACAATGAAATGAATATTTGAAAGATAACTGACTGGGTGAGCTCAAATGGTCATGGAATCCTTGCTGAATTATGGTTGAATGATGGTAGAGTGTGTGGGAATGAACTAAGTCCCAATAATATTTATGTGTGTCCCCAACTTGACACTTGTCATGTTGGGAGCTACTTTGGCCCACTTGACCCCAACTTTAGAACTTA
>CBVK0103142644.1:0-10829 GCA_900067695.1 Picea abies
AAGAACAATCGATCCAGGTTGATCATTATACTCTCGAGCACTCTGTGGCAATGGCTCCAGCTGGCTTGTGAATCTGCTATCTCTCCTTCGAACCATAACGCACGCCATGATGTATCGATTTCGAACTGCTCCACTGGTATCTCCACGGTGCGAGTTGGTACCTGGTACCGGCGTCCTGTTTCAAGAATAGCAATGGTACCTAACCCAAGTGTTATTAGTCCAATTATCAATTTAAAGTATTAAAATGCATAATAATAACTTGAATTTCAAAGATACCTTAGGTGACCCCTTGGAATGGTAAAGGGGTGTTGATTATATCAAAATGAGGTCAAAAAGGGTGGTACTGGCATATAGTTGGAGGTCAATGGTATATAGTATAGGCAAGGAACATGGTCAAAACCGGGGACCAACAGATACCCACCAAGGCATTATATGGACTCCAGGCCAGTATAATGCAAGAAGTACAATCCAAAGCCCGCGTGCATGCAACTAACTTGGAGGTGGGTAGGGGAGTCACCGAAATGTTACAAATCACTTGCGACCAACCGACCTCGGAGAAAGAGGAGGAGAAATAGCGTGCTGACAAGCTAGAGCAGGGGATAATAGTAGTATATGACTGCATCCTAGACAACGTGCAAGAATCAGAGGAGGAGCACAGAAGAAAAGATAAAAATGATTTCAAAAACGATTGAGGGATATATATAGGAAATTGAGGATCTAAAAGAAAATCTTAATCTATAAAATCCTTCTGAGGTTCGAGAACAGAGAGAGCATCAATTCACACTCCATATAGCAGAGATGGAAAAATAATCAAGGGAATTCGTAGAGTTGTTCGACGGAACTGCGCATATTTGGATCGTTTTAGAAGAGGATGAAAAGTTCCAACAATTGGACCAATAAGAGGAGAAAATTAGTGTTTCCATAAAGGAGTTAAATCAATGACATAAAACAATGAGTATCATGGAGGGCTTGAAGGGAACCCAGGAAATGAAGACTCTGTAGACAGAGTTAAAGACAACACAGACAAATAAGCAAGAAAGACAATCCCAATTGGAACCCCTCCAGAAACAAGCAGCACAGATGATTGTGCATTTGGAGGAAGAGAAGACGAGGATGGCACAAGCACATTTAGAAGGCACATCATTACTATAGGAAGAGATAGCATCACAGATAGTCGAGGTGCTAACAGAAAAAGTTGTGCAGATGAGGGAAAAAAGAAAGGAACTAACAGAGAAGTTTCATAGGTTGGAAAAGGATGTACAGGGAGTGCTCACTTCCTAAGTGTCTCAGGACGAACTACATGTTAGTGTTGGGGGCATGTTGGGTGCAAGCCTATTTTGAGAAGGAATTCTATTTTGGGTGCAAGATTATTTTTGGAGAAATATTTGTTTTGAGTAAAGACCTATTTTTTGAAAGGAAGACCAAATTTTGGAGTGTGTGCAATAGGTGAAAAGAAAGCACCATGCATGAGGAAAAGAAACGTGGTGCATAGGAAGACAAGCCTAACTGTGATAGGGTTAGGATTTTTGACAAATATTGTAATAGTTATAAGCCTATAAAGTAGTATAAATAAGGACCAAGGAGGTCAAGGAAGAGGAAGAAGGGGAGAAGTGAGCTTGTAATGGGAAAAGATATGTCAGTTAAGGATTGAGATTTAATTGGTTGAAAAGCTATTGATTGTAACTATTCTTGTAGAAGAGTTGAATTAGTTAGTCCTTGAGGGTTAGGTCATGGGTTGAGGAGCCTAGTGTGATCTAGTCATCCTCACAGACGGTTCTTACCCTCAATCTTGATGTATTATTGAAGATGTAATGTGTGCAGCACAAGATTTTGCAGCAGAATAAACAAAAGAGTAGAGAATCCATATCTTTGTGTACGTATCCCCAGGAGGGGGTGAACCATGGTAAACCTTGTGTGTTTTGTGATTGTTAATGAAATTTTTACTTTTTGTTGATCATTAGCTTATGAATGAATGGTTAAAGTAGCTAGATTAGCTTTCATGTATAGGTTTAAAGATGAATAAATCATAGAAGTAATTGAATGATTAGCAAGGACAATCCATAAGTAAGAAAGAACACAATCACATATCCCCACTCATTTCTAGACTGCAAACACCTAAGCATTGCAGTCCCCCATAAAATCTAACTCGGGTGAGACTGTGTTGTGCACCATGTGTGTGGTGTTGTCGTCTTGTTTACCAGGAGGGCCAATAGTTTTTTAGGGTTTTGTTGGAAACTTGTTGGAGATTAGAACCTGGGTTAGCCCAAGAAGAAGTTAGCTCAACAATTCTCCTTTGACTAATCCAGACGCACCTCTACTTTTCCAAGTAAGGGAAATATTTAGTGCACTTTTTTTCTTTGTTTAGTGATCCTCCCACCATGTTAGGATCGTGTGTGTTGTCTAGTGTAATTGAGCTTACAAGCCCATCATCAATTGGGATTGGGGAAATCCCCTAGGGTGAATCCTAATTGTTTCCACGTAACCACCCCTTAGCTTCATTGTCATGCAGGAGCATCACCAGTAAAGCATAAGCGTGGAAGACAGATGGGCGCACTAGTGCACATTTTGAAATATTTTGAATTTCAAACTGATCAATGTATTAATGTGATATCTGGAAAAAAAAATTGAGTTATAAATGTCTTTAAATGTTTGAATGTTGAGCCATCATGAAAGGTTGATGGGGAAATGTATTTTGTTTTATGGATCGGATTGCAGTACAGATTTGCAGTTTGTGCTCTTATCTATCTGACACAATATTTATTGTAATAGGTGTTAAGTAATTGATAGCTTTTAATTCCATTTAAGTTAGCATAGAGTAGTTGGAGGGAATTCATGAAGAGCACCTCTTTGTATAAAGCTTTGTAATATTTCCCAATAAGAGTTGTTTTCCGTTGTTGTTAAGTTGTCAATTGTTGTTGATAGTTGTTGAAGCGGTTGAATCTCATGAGTAGATTGGCATTGTAAGCTAAGAGCTGAGGGATGCAAAGAAACATTGTGTGAATGTATGTAAGTTTCACTTAGATGAATATAATAGAAAACGTTGTCTCAAATGTGTGTATGGATATGTGTCTATCTGAACGAGTGGTAGAGTTTCTGTTATTTTTTCTAAATTCTTTGTTATTTTTGTTCTTAGATACATGACTGCATTTACTTTGTTAAATGTATGAGTCGTTGTGAGGGGTAGATAAGTCCCAAGTATTTATCTTCAGTGAGTGAGTGCAAGGTGTGCATAATGTCCGCAAGGAGTGCATGACTGATTCTATTTCAACTCGAAAGCTCAGAAGAGATAGTGGAACTTATACGTATGCAAAGAGTGCATTGACGTCCGCAAGGAGTGCATGACAGAGTTTTCAGACTCGAAATATCAGGAAGGATAGCATGATTCAGTCACGAGGGATAGAAGTGGTTGGAGAACAGTCGCAAGGAATGTGAAATCATTCACAGAAGAGGTGAGTGTGCATGAAAGTTTGTTGCAAAGTGTGCACAGGCCAGGAATCTGACTAAAGGTCGAAGAGATTGTTCAGAGGAACAAGGAAAATCAAGAAGGGAAGATCCGAAGGGAGAGCAGTGGAAATCTTCAAGGAAAGGAGTCCTTGAAATTATTTTCGAAGCCAGTGAGTGCGAGATTCGTCCTCAGAGGGAGACGAACGATTCCAGACCGTTAAATATGGTGAAGTTTCAAGGAGGAGAATCGAGGAGTGTTTCGATACTTCAGAGTCCGACAAGTTGGAAACTTGGTGAAAGAAAAGTCACGAGGTCTGAAGTTGTGACTCAATCCCTATCGTTGATAATAGGAAGATCACGTGGTGACAGATTGAAGAATTCAAAAATCAGGAGATTGGAGATTGTGAGTGAAAGGACTAGAGTTTCGAGGAAGGAGTGAAGAAACGATTCGGGATATCCCCGAAGTTTGAACCGTGAAGGACGTAGACCCACAGTCACAGCTGTGGTCGATTGCAGAAGAGCTTGTGTGTGTGGGTAAGGTAGTTTCGGGTGTCGTGGTCATTTGCGGAAGAGCCTGTGTGTGCCCATAGGGACCCAAGGATCCGCTTTGACTCAAAAATCCAAATGATCCAAGACTGGGAGGTCAAGCATCCCTTTTGGAGGTTAGGGGGTTTGCACCAGAGTGGTATCAGAGCAGGATACAGAATTGACTTCTGTAGGGAGAAAGATAAGTGCCAACACAATGTTGCCTAGAAGACGTGTTGATCCACCTGTAGCCAGCAAAGCTATGGAAAGAGAAATGAGAGAATTGTGTGTGAGGTTGGATGCCATGGACATAGCACAAAGGAGAGCATCGGATGTTGGAGACGTCAACAAGGCAGAAATGGAAGAAGTAGAAGTTGTAGAAGCTATAGCTGAAAATGTTGCGGAAGAATGCTTGCTGAGAGCGGTTCTCAAATTGGGTACCAGAGCGAATATTGACATCCCTATGTATGAAGAAAATTTATACACAGAGGAATTGCTTGAATGGATTCGAGAAATGGACAAGTATTTCAACTATGAGGATATCAAAGAGGAGAAAAAGGTAAGACACATTGTCACTAGACTGAAGGGACATGCAGCACTGTGGTGGGATGAACTATAGGCTAATAGGAGGAGCAAAGGAAAACAAAATATCAAGATTTGGTATCGAATGGTAGCCAAGCTTAAGGTGAAATTCATACCCAAGGATTACCAGATAAGTCTTTTCAGGAGGATGCAGAACCTGAGACGGAGAGGATTGATTGTGAAGGAGTACACAGAAGAGTTTTATAGGTTGAAAATTAGAGCTGGACAAAGGGAAAGAGATGAAGAGAAAGTTTCCAGATACATTAATGGGATGAGATATTACATTCAGGATGAAATCAGCATGGTGACAGTCAGAACGGTGGAAGACGTGTATCAAATGGCGTTGAAAGAAAAAGAGAATTTGGCTAGAAATCATAGTCAGTAGAATAGAGCTCGAAGCTCGAATAGAGGCAAAGGAGTTGCCCAAGATAAAGCACAGAAGCCCATGGATGAGGTGGAGAAACCACATAGTCACTCTAAGAAAAGAGGAAGTTCTCACGAAAGACAGAATAGTGGTAAAAAAAAAAATCCCGAAGGTAGAGAAAGAGGCAGAGGAGAAGTAAGGTGTTATGATTGCGGAAAGACAAGACATATGTCTTGGGATTGTCCTGAGAGAAAGAAAGGAGGTGAAGCTCACATCTTAGAAGTGCAGAAGCGATATGTTGAGATAGAAGGTGCAGAGGATGGAAGGTCCTTAATGATGAAGAAGGTTCTTTTGAAGAAAGAGCCAGAGGCCGAAAAGCCAGTCCAGAGGAACAATTTGTTCAGGACAGCTTGCAAAATGAAGTACATAGTTTTCAAGGTAATAATTGACAGTGGGAGCAATTACAAATTAGTATCCACAGAGATGGTGGAGAAGCTAGAGCTAGAGAAGACTACACATCTGACACTGTACAAAGTCTCATGGTTGCAGAAGGGTCATCATGTAACAGTCACTAAACAATGCCTCGTTAATTTTAAAATAGGAGGATATAGGGATGAGATCCTATGTGATGTGATTCCTATGGATGTTTGTCATGTTTTGCTGGGAAGACCCTAGAAATATGATAGGAATGGTATTCATGATGGGAGGAGGAATACATACACCTTAGAGAAAAATGGTAGGACACACATGTTGTTGCCAATTGAAGAGAAGAAGGTGAAAGATGAAGCCAACGTGAGAATACTTCTCATGAGTGGGAAGGAACACTTGAAGGAAGTAAAAAAGGAACAGGAGAGGCAGTTTGTTGTAGTAAGGAAGCTAAGAGTTATCCTTACCAATACTTCATTGGAGGATTTGCCTGAGGAAGCTCATGAGCTACTAAAGAACTTTGTTTCTATTGTAGTGGATGAGTTTCCAAACTCATTTCCACCTATCAGAAGGATCAGTCATCATATTAAATTGATACCAGGGGCAAGCCTACTGAACAAAGAAGCATATAGATTGACGCCTCAAGAGAATGAGGAAGTGAAGAGACAAGTTCAAGATCTGTTAGACAAAGGATTGGTTAGAGAAATCTTGATTCCATGTGCAGTACCAACTGTATTAAGCCCAAAGAAGGATAGAAGATGGAGAATGTGTACGGACTCGAGAGAATAAACAAAATCACCATTAGATACAGGTTTTCATTACCAAGGATGGATGACTTGATGGATTGCTTAAGTGAAGCCAACTATTTTTCAAAAATAGATTTGAAAAGTGGATATCACCAGATCAGGATGAGGGAAGTTGATGAGTGAAAAACAACATTCAAGATGAATGAGGGGTTATATGAATGGCTTGTTATGTCGTTTGGCCTAAAAAATGCCCCGGGTACTTTTATGAGACTGATGAATGAAGTATTAAAAGATTTCATTGGTAAGTTTGTGATCGTGTATCTAGATGATATACTGGTGTTTAGCAAGAGTAAGGAGGAACACTTGAGACATTTAGTATTGGTGATGAGGAGGTTGCAGCAAGAGAAGTTGTTAATTAATATGAAAATTTCCTCTTTCATGAAGACAAAGCTCATATATTTGGGTTTTGTTATTTCTTCAAACGAGTAGAAGATGGATCCCGAAAAGGTGAAAGCGATCAAAGAATGGATCTCAACGAAGAATATCTTTGAGGTAAGAATCTTCCATGGGTTAGCAAGTTTTTATCCAAAATTCATCAAGAATTTTAGCGGGATTAGTGCTCAGATGATGGATACAGTGAAGAAAAGACACAAGTCATTCAAATGGACAAAAGAGGCTGAGAGGAGATTCAACATATTGAAGGAAAAGATAATTGAACGGCTGATTATGGTTCTGCCGGATTTCGAAAAGACGTTTCAGGTAAGATGTGATGCAAGTGAAGTTGCAATTGGAGCAGTCTTAAGCCAGGACAACTGACCTGTTGTATATTTCAGTGAGAAGTTGAATGAAGATAAATAGAAGTATTCCACATATGACAAAGAGTTATATGCCATAATCCAAGCATTGAAGAAATGGAGGCACTATCTCGTACCGAAGGAGTTTGTTTTGTATAGCGACAATCACGCTTTGCAATTCATAACCAGACAGGAGAAGTTAAACCAGAAACATGCTAAGTGGATAGTGTTTATGCAAAATTTCACTTTTGTCATTAAACATATTTCTGGAAATGCTAACAAAGTTGTTGATGCATTGAGCAAGAGGATTTTAATTCTGCAGGAATTTCAAGTCAAGACCTTGGGGTTTGATCACCTTAAGGAAATGTACCACATTGATACAGATATTGGAGAAGCATATGAAGCATGTGTGAATTCTGTGCTCAGAGACAGAAGCCTGTGGGCCAAATATCTTATTCAAGATGGGTTGTTGTTAAAGGGATTCCATTTGTGTATATCGAGATTTTCGATGAGGGAGAATTTGCTAAAGGAAAATCATAGTGGAGGTCTAGCTAGACACTTCGGCCATGAAAAAACCTTTGCCCAATTGAACAGTTCATCTTATTGGTCAGGTATGAGAGCAGAGGTAAAGAAATCTGTGAACAATTGCAAGATTTGTTAGTATGCCAAGGGGAAGAAACAGAACATTAGATTGTATCATCCATTGCCTATTCTAGAGAGGCCTTGGGATGCAATAAGCATGGATTTTGTATTGGGATTGTCAAGAACACAAAGAGGAAGTGATTCCATATTTGTGGTGGTGGACAGATTTTCAAAGATGGCACACTTTATCCCATGCCAGAAGACCAATGATGCAACACATGTTGCAAACTTGTTTTTCAAAGAGATTGTGAGACTCCATGGATTGCCTAGGAGCATAATTTCGGACAGGGATACCAAATTTGTTGGTCATTTATGGAGAACGTTGTGGAAAAAGTTGGGGACAGAGATATATTTTGGTTCTTCATATCATCCACAAATAGATGGACAAACTGAAGTGGTGAATAGAAGCTTGGGAGATTTGCTGAGGATTTTGGTGAACACCATGGTCAGTGGGATCAGATTCTAGCACAAGTTGAGTTTGCATATAATGAGTCGGTGAACAGGAGCACTGGGAAAAGTCTGTTTCAAATTGTGTATGGAATGAATATGAGAGGAGTTTCAGAGCTAAGAGATCTAAAGCAAGGTGAGTTCAGAAGCACAGGAGCCAAAGATTTCGTTGCATAAATGCAGGAACTTCACAATCAGATCAAGGAGCAGTTGAAGAAGACCAGCTGCGAATACAAATGTAGAGTTGATCAACACAGGAGAAAGCTTTAATTTGAGGTTGGAGATCAAGTTCTAGAACATCTAAGAAAGGAAATATTCCCAAGAGGAACGTATAATAAGTTGAAGTTGAAAAAGATAGGGCCATGTAAAATCTTGAGTAGGTTTGGCGAGAATGATTATGAGTTAGAGCTGTGAGAAGATGTGGGTATATCACCCATATTCAACATTTCAGACCTGTATCTTTACAGAGAATATGGAACCTAAAGATTTGAAGATAAAAGAAAATTTCAGTGGGAGAAACAGATGCCTATAGTAGAGAAGTCGCAGATGGAAAAGATCATAGATCAAAGGGTTGGTAAAAAGACCAGAAGGAAGACATATTTTGAATACTTGGTGAAGTGGAAAGGAAGACATATTTACTTTATTGAATGTATGAGTCGTTGTGAGGGGTAGATAAGTCCCAAGTATTTCTCTTTAGTGAGTGAGTGCAAGGTGTGCATAGTGTCCACAAGGAGTGCATGATTGAGTCTATTTCGACACGAAAGATCAGAAGAGGTAGTAGAACTTATACGTATGCAAAGAGTGCATCGATGTCCACAAGGAGTGCATGACAGAATTTTCAGACTCAAAAGCTCATGAAGGATATCGTGATTCAGTCATGAGGGATAGAAGTGGTTGGAGAACAATCACAAGGAGTGCGAAATCATTCACAGAAGAAGTGAGTGTGGATGAAAGTATGTTGCAAAGTGTGCACATGCTAGGAATCTGACTAAAGGTCGAAGAGATTGTTCAGAGGAACAAGGAAAATCAAGAAGGGAAGCTCAGGAGGGAGAGCAGTGGAAATCTTCAAGGAAAGGATTCCTTGAATTTCTTTTCAAATCCAGTGAGTGTGAGATTCATCCTCGGAGGGAGACGAACAATTCTAGATCGTTAAATCTAGTGAAGTTGCAAGGAGAAGAATCGAGGAGTGTTTTGACACTTCGGAGTCTGACAAGTTGGAAACTTGGCAAAAGCAAAGTCGCGACGTCCAAAGTTGTGACTCAATCCCTACCGTTGATCGCAGGAAGATCACATGGCGACGGATTGAAGAATTCAAAAATTGGGAGATTGGAAGTTGTGAGTGAAAGGCCTAGAGTTTCATGGGGTCACGAAGTCTGAACCATTATGGGGTCAGTGAATCTGAGGAGACACGTGGCATGAGTTCGGAGACTCAGAGCTTATTGTTTTGGGAAGGAGTGAAGAAAGGATTCAGGATATCCCTGAAGTCAGAACCGCGAAGGAGGTAGACCCACTGTCACAGTCGTGGTCATTTGTGGAAGAGCCTATGTGTGTGTGGGTAAGGTAGTGTCGGGTTCCCTTAGGGACCCAAGGAGTCGCTCTGATTCATAAATCCAAACTATCTAAGACTGAGAGGTCAAGAATCCCTTTTGGAGGGAAGGGGGTTTGTGCCACATTGGACCTACACCATTCATACCATTTTCTATATGTCCCTCAATCTGGGGGACGTCAATTGTATCATATTTTCCATATGTAAGTATACATAGCATCCCTACACCCATCCCATCCACTTTGATGCCCACTTCTAGATATTTTTTCAGTGGGGGGTCGAGCTTTGGTTTTAGCATGGGAGGTGTAAATCCTTCTACCTCTTCCAATCCTATGAGTGGCTCGGCATCATTGGGTGCAGGTGTACCTTTTAGGTGGAATTTTTCTAGTGGTTTTGGGGATATCCTTAGTCAAGCTAGGGGAAGTAGTAGATCAGGGAGTTTCACATTTAAATGGGTTAGAACACCCTTCCTTGGGGGAACATCCCTTGGGGAAAACTTTTCACTATGGGGAGGATTTCCCTTTGTTAACACATTTGGTCCTGGGGGTTTCTTCCCTAGGACTAACTTTGGGAATGTTTTTTTTTTTTTGGGGAGGGTCCATATTTACCCCTTGGGGGAATGTTTGGTCCTGGGGAAGTCATTCTCCTGGAAGAGTTGCCATTCCTATGGGAACTCACTCTCTGGGAGCTCCTCAATACTTTAATAGTACAAATATAGGGGGATTGTAAGGTCCATGTGGGACAGTAGAAACTTCACCTCCCTCCCAGTATTCATTTGTGTCGTTACCTTTCCTCGCAACATTAGAGTTACCTGATTCATCTTGGTTGGAAAATGACCATATTTCCCACGACCCGTCATGGTAAACAATGCCTTCCAAGCTACCTTTACATATTTAGAAGTTCAACGATAACCAGGAGAGGACCACTCCACACATATCATGACATACCTCTTATGGTGTTCATCCAACTCATTGATGAATGATAGTGTGAAGTTTTATATTTTCCAGATATCCCTAACTAGAGTTTCCACCAAATGTTAAATAGAATTAAAAGGTGGTTTCCTTAAAACCTTCAACTACCTGGAAACGGCGTTCTTATTGCATTACCAATTTCCCATTTGGTAGATAGGAATTGATCTCTTGAATTCACTGCATCAAGATAATGTCATTCACATTTCTGATAATATACATGAGTGGAAAAGAAGATGTAGGATGATTAAGACTCGGGTTATGGATAAATCCCTTATGGAGTGGTTCACCAAGTCCCTCCTACCACCCATTTCCAAATATGTAGCTATGGTTGGGGTGACCACC
>CBVK0103142645.1:0-20204 GCA_900067695.1 Picea abies
ATTATGCTCCTTGGTCACTGATTGATCCAAAGAAACCAAACCCAGGACCCCATTCCAATGGTGTGGTTGTTTCTTTTTCACATGCCTCTATAACCCAGTTAGTTGATCAAATGGGCCAAATGTACATCAAGCCACACATGGCATATTCTAGTACTAGTGCTCAAACTCTCGCAGTCCCTACTCAGACCTCTGAAGTGAATTTGGTGTAGTCCACACACCAAAGAATACTTGACAACCTGGAGGAAAAAATAAAAGGAACAAAAAGAAAATTTTTAATACTAAGAAAGAGACCACCCCCACTCAAAACACCCAGGATGGGGGAACCAAAGAGAAGTGAAAAAATTGGTTTCCCTACACGATCTGTGGGGAATACCATCCCACTCATGAGTTTCCTCAAAAGGATGATATACATAGAGTCTTGGCACAACAGTCGGCCCCCTAGAAACATGTTTCCTTAACCCATCCTTTCCCCCCTCAACTTCAAACCATGGTTGCAACAAAACATGCCCCTCCACAAGGGGGCATGGTAGGTACCCCTCACAATGAGGGGCCTTCCTGGAATTTTTTTGTATACATGTGTGACCACATGATCAACTTGCAAACATGAGCTAAGAACTATGACACATCTGATCCTATCCATGTTGTGCATGAACCAGAATCTTCATCCTAGTCCGGTGGCCCTATTCATATTGAGAAGCCATCTTTTGACGCATTGCTTCACCCCCAAAAGGGAGTTCTTTGACACATAACACATAATCCAAACACATGGGCCACACACAACTATATTATTGTGGAATACTTGGACCATGAACCATGTGCCATGTCTACGCTTGAAGTCCTCCAAATATGCCATGCATAGCAAAAATCCTTATTTCTTTCTATAGGTGGGGTTGTTCCCTCAGAGTCAAGTGTGATGACCTTTGATTCTTCTTAGGTTACTCATAGGCTCTCCCATCAAGTAGCCTTCAAGATAAAAGTGTGAACGATGGATAAAAACATATTCTAAACAGTGGTTGATGAAGGAGCCTCAACTTGCCTCATGTCTATTTCTTATTAGAAGGTCATTGGCTACCCTAAGCTCAACACATCTGCAACATTATTGAAAGCATTCAATGAACACATGTTCCAAACCCATGGAATAATCATTGCCTTATCCATCAATTTAGGTGGTAAGACTATCTATGTTGATGTGGAGGTTTTCGATGCACCTCTTGAGTACAATTTGTTTATGTTGATGTGGAGGTTTTCGATGCACCTCTTGAGTACAATTTGTTACTTGGGCATACTTGGTTCTACGAGATGATTACAATTGTCTCATCAGTATTTAGGTTCCTACACTTCCCTCACCAAGGGAAATTCATTGTGATCGATCAGCTTATGTTTTGTACCCCGGACCTTGGATCTAATGTGGGGTCAATTGTACCCTTTGTTGATGATACCATGCAGTATTTTGTCAATGTAGCATCCTTGGACCCCTGTTGGGAAATTCCACATGAAATTTCCAAATTACGATACCATTTTAATTAGCTGATAATTATTTTCAATGCATAGATTAATGCAAAATAACATCAAGTATATAGATACAACATATACAATAAAAACCCATGAAAATAAATGCATAAATATTAACACAACACATAAATTAAATAAATATTAACACAACACATAAATTAACACACAATAGACACTTATCTTTGGTAAAAATAACACCAACTACATGCAGACCTTCCACATTCCTCCCATCCTTAGATGGCACTGCGCATAACCCTCAGCAATGGGTCACCCCCGAGTTGGGGCTAGAACTCCACCTGGGTACAGAAATCCTAACCAGGCTAAGGTATCTTAGACAGTAGGAAACTCAGACTCAAGTGCCAACTCTAGCAAACAACCTATAGTCCCTCATTTGCCACATGCGTGTCCCACCCCAGGAAGTGTGCCCCTTATCTGCTCAACAGTCCTTCGGTTTCCCCACTTCCCTTATGGGGATTCAGCAACAAGTCAAACAAGAAGTCTCAGAGCCTTGGAGTTGTAGATTGGCACATTGGGAATCAATTCCCAGTAGTTCTCTCACCTGGAGAGAATTCTCACAGGCCTGGCAACATGTTTTTTCAATATCCTGCGGGCCTGACAACCTGCCTCTTCATTCTAGTTCCAAAGTTTTCCATGGTACAAGTACATGTACAGGTGATGGTAGCATGAAGGTACGATTGACAACAGTAAGGTGTGGTGATAATGATGATGGAATGATAGGAAATGAACTAATTCTCCTCAAACTTATGTGCATGTTCCCAAATTGGTAGTTGTCATGTTGGGAACTACATGGGTCCCCCACATGGAACCACCACATGGTGATACGTCTCCCCCTTAGAGACTTAGTATAAAATTAATTATTTCATACTTTAGACTTTAGGAATATTAATAAAATATTCCTTTTTGGCTTAAGCCCCCTTATCTTATCCCCTTTCATAGACTCATGGCCCCCTTTTCGCATTCTAGTGGAGTTTATACCCCCATACTCTTTTCTCTAGTAGGTATGCAGCAATGATGTGTTTTCATTAAAGTTTGAGTGTGATTACATTTTACAAATATAGGCTCACTAGCCTTTTATCTTCTGGCTCTCCTGCCTAATAACCACACAGGCACTTTGGCCTCAAAACAGAAATACACAAGGCACTCTGGCCCAAATATATTTTATCACCAACCTATATGTATATTTACATTATATTTACAATTTGGGTTCATCCTAGGGATATTACATTCTCCTCCCCCTTATTTATGCATTGTCCTTGGTGCATTATAGTACATTCTCCTCCCCCTTATTTATGCATTGTCCTCGGTGCAATCAAAACTTCAAAAGTCTTCAAAAAGATGTGGGTATTCTTCCCACATAGCATCCTCATACTCCCAAGTTGTATCCTCGGAATTGTATCAGGTCCATTGGACCTTTACTAGCCATATGGCTCAATTCTAGAGCTGCTTGATCTTCCAGTCCAATATGAAAATAGGTTTCACTTGAAAATCACCTTCTGGCTCTACCTGGATCACATTCCAATCAATGACATGATTAGTATCAGGTACATAATTTTTAAGAAAATATACATTGAATACATTATGAATACACATGGATGCAGGTAGTGCAATAATGTACGCAACAAGACCAATCCTCTCTAGGATTTCAAACGAACCACAAGGATGTGCTTCCATCTTTGAGAAATTTCCCAACTTCAGGGAACTTCTCTTGGAATTTACTTTTAAGAACACATGGTCACCCACTTTAAAGAACTTCTCTTGGAATTTACTTTTAAGAACACATGGTCACCCACTTTAAACTCTCTATGAGTTCTTCCTTTATCGGCATAACTATTTTGCATGTCTTGGGTAGCCTTTAGATTCTGTTTTATTTTTACCACATTCTCTTCCATTTCCCTGAGTAATTATGGCTCAACTACTGTTATGTATGCTAGGTTGTCCCATATCACTGGTGTGTTGCACTTTCTACCATAAAGTGCCTCAAACAAGCTCATATTTATAGATGATTGATGTCAATTGTTGTAATAAAAATCAACCAAATGCAAATAATCATCCCATTTTGATGGTTTATCCATCACGTACATCCTTGGCATGTCCTTGATCACCTTGTTGACCCTCTATGTTTGTTTTTCTGACTCTAGATGATAGGCTATGCTAAAGTTTAGATTTGTTCCAAATCCTTTGAATAATCCCTTCCAAAAATTTGATGTAAATTTGGGATCTTTGTCAGATACAATTGTCTTAGGCACACCATGTAGCCTAGAAATTTCTCTCATATAAATATCACTCTTCCGATCTCACTCCTTGGCATGTCCTTGATCACCTTGTTGACCCTCTATGTTTGTTTTTCTGACTCTAGATGATAGGCTATGCTAAAGTTTAGATTTGTTCCAAATCCTTTGAATAATCCCTTCCAAAAATTTGATGTAAATTTGGGATCTTTGTCAGATACAATTGTCTTAGGCACACCATGTAGCCTAGAAATTTCTCTCATATAAATATTAGCAATGTCGGTTGCCTTGTGATTGAACTTTACTGGAATAAAGTGGACAGTGTTAGTAAGCTTATCGAGCACTACCATGATAGAATCATGTTGCTTGGCAGTTCAGGGAAGCTTAGTGATGAAATCCATTGTGACAACTTCCCATTTCCACTTAGGAATGAGTAATGGTTGTAGCAAACCAATTGGGTGTTTGTGCTCAGCCTTGACTTTTTGACATTCCAAACACCTGGAAATAAAATCAGCTACTTCTTTCTTCATACATGGCCAATAATATTATCTCTTGATAGTTGCAATAGTTTTCTAGTAACTTGGGTGCCCATCATAAGGCACATCATGGATTTCTTTTATTATCATATTTTTCAATTCCTGAGAATTTGGCACATAAATTATGCCTCTGTACATGATAATTTCATCCCTTTCTAGCTTATAGTATTCCATTTTCTGCTGCAATTTACCTTGCTGAAAATTTTCATTTGTTTCCACATATTGTTGTTCTGATTTTGCAGCCTCTAAAATTTTGTCTTTTAAATATGATTTGTACATTCTAATGGTTTTAGCATGCATCTCATGCACCCTCATGTTGAGTGCATTAGCCACCTTTTTATCTTTACCTTTGATATGCCTTATATCAAAGTCATATTCATTGAGGAATTCCAACCATCTACTTTTTCTGGCATTTAAAGTTGGTTGTCCAAATAAATATTTCAGACCATTATGGTTTGTTCTCAACTCAAATTGTTTTCCCATGAGGTAGTGCCTCCACATCTTCAAGGCATGCACTATGGCTGCTAATTCCAAATCATGAGTAGCATAGTGTCTTTCATGATATTTTAATTTCCTTGATTTGTACCATACCACATGCCCATTCTAAAGACTCCCCCAAGTCCTTCTTTACAAGCATATGTGCATACAACGAAGTCTTCATTAGGATCAGCAATTCTCAAAAGCAGTGCATTGGTCAACAAATATTTCAAGTATTGGAACTTCTTTCACAATATGATGTCCACTCAAACTTCACACCATTCTTTTGCAAGGAAGTGATTGGGTATGCAATCTTTGAGAATCCCTCAATAAATCTTCTATAGTAACCTATAATTCCCATGAATGATCTCACCTCGGAGACATTCCTTGGTGTTGGCCACCCTTCAATGGCCCTTATCTTTTTTAGATACATTGTTATCCCTTCCTCCGAAATGATATGGCCCAAATAATGAATTTGATTTTTGTAGAATGAGCACTCGCTCAATTTGGCATACAACTAATGTTCCCTCAATATTTGTAACACCATCCTCAAGTGTTGTGCATGCTCTTCTTCAGAATTAGAATAAATAAGTATGTCATCCAAAAATACAGACAAACTTATCCAAGTATTCTCTTAAAATACCATTCATTAAATGCATGAAGACAGTCGGTGCATTTGACAACCCAAATGGCACCACGGTGAAATCATAATAGCCATACCTCGTTCTGAAGGTTGTCTTATTGATGTCTTATTCTTTAATTATCACCTGATGATAAATTGACTTGAGGTCAATCTTAGAGAATATATTTGCATCCTTTAGGCGATCAAACAAGGCATCTATCCTTGGCAAATGATACTTGTTCTTCACAGTCGCTTTATTCAGTTGTGTGAAGTCAATGCAAAGCCTCGGGGTTCCAACCTTGTTCTTCACAAATAATATTGGGGCACCCCAAGGTGACACACTTGGGAATGTATACCCCTTCTTCATAATCTCTTCAAGTTTCATTTGCAACTCTTTCAACTTTGGTGTACTCATCCTATAAGGGGTATTGGATATTGGGGTTTCTCCAGGCATCAGGATGATGGAGAAATCAATATCTCTCTTGGGTGGTGACCCCAGTATTTCTTTAAATACATCTCCAAAATATTTTAGGATTGCATAGTCTTCAAAATTTGAAACTTTATCCTTAGGTGTTTCTTCCACATGTGCTGCAAATATTTGAAACCCTTTCCTAAATATTTTCTTCAGTTGCAAGGATGAAACTTCTCTAATGGATATTGCCCTGGAAATTCCCTGAATTGTCGTCAAGTTCCCTTCCTCATCCAAGCAATCAAAGGCATTATTATAAAAATATAGGATAGTTTGATTCTTTTCCAACCAATCCATACCAATTAGGAAATCATATGATCCCCATGGTATGATATTCAAATCATCTTTTGTGTTCAACTCAATCATGGCCATTGGGCATTCCTTAACCATATCATTAATTTTCCTCTTAGCTTATGTAGCTAGATACACCAACCAAGGTTTTCCAAGCTTGCTTCTTGGCAATTGAAATATTTCCACCATCTTAGGATCTAGATAACTATGACTAGATCCTAAATCAACTAAAATAGTAATGGGTTGGTCGTTGATATTACCTTCCACTTCAATCATATGAGACTTGAAGTCATCTTGCTTGTTATCCAGAGTTACATAGATCCTTGGTACATTTCTACCCATGTCTTCCATTGTATCAGCCTATTGTATATTATGAAGAGTCCTCACTTTTTCATCTCTATGAGGAAAATCCCTATACACGTGGTCTCCCCCACAACCCCAACATTAAATAGGTGGTTGTCTTGCTCTTTGCCCCATTGTCTCAATCATTCCGGGTTTCTTAGGAGTTGGTTGTCCCTAAGAGTTATTTCTGAATAATGGTGGCTTGGCCCCCTTCTTCCTATGTTCCATATTGTTTTTCTTCTTGTCTTACCAAGCCTTTTGGAAAGTTAGTCTTCCTCTATGCTAATCATATATGCATTTATCCCTCCTTATGGTTTCCTCTAGTGTCTTGGGATCATCATATTGTATCTTATCATTGATAAATGATGGAAACCCACTCAAGTACCTATGAATCTTAACATTTTTATCCTTGATGAAATAAACATATTTCATCAACTCCAAGAATCTCCTTTTATACTCATATATGGTCATAGTCCCAAGCTTGAGTTCAAAGAAATCCTTCCTTTTCTTATCATAGTATCATTTGGTCAAGTATTTCTTTTGAAAATACATTTTAAGTTCTCTTCAAGTAACCTTTGTCTCATCAATGTGTTGCACTTGGACAAACTAGTCCCACCACATTGATGTTTTTACTTTTATTTTGTAAATGGAAATTCTCCCTTATGTCTGTGAAGAGTAATTATTCAGCGAAAAATACTTCATCATGCCTAGCATCCAGGTCTCTGCATATTCATCATTCTTGCATTCACCATCAAATGTAGAAGGCTTGATTTTATTCATTTCTCCATGTAGCTCATCCACCCCAGACCTCCTCTTATGCTTTCTGACAGGAGATGGACTTGAACTATTGTGTTCCCTCCTAACTGAATGCCTTGAAGAGTGATGGATGTGCCTATCGACACTTTTTGTTCTTCGCCTCTCATCATGAGACTTGTTGATCTAGATTTTATGAGCAGAACGAAATGAATACAGATTATTAACAGGTGCTTAACACAAAATAACAAAGATATAGTAAAGCTAGGTTTCTATTCAATAACGAAATAATATGAAACTGTAAAATGTAGCGGAAACAAGCTTGTTGGAATGGTGGTGGCTTATCTCTGAGAAGAGATGTGATGGATGCACGCATTCGCAAGAAGAAGATTACAATGAGACTCTGAAGTCATTTTTACAATAAAAAAGAATGCCAAAAACCCTAGACATCCAAAAACCTAACCCTAGAAGATGAAGCGCCAAAAGTCATGTGGGCGTTAGTACATCAACTTCCCGAGGTCGTAACTTTTGCATACAATCTCCGTTTTAGGCATGTAATAGCTCATTGGAAAGATATCATCGAGGAGATTCATTTTGGGGGCTCAATAATATCTTTTATTATAATTGAGGATCTCGATCTTGAAAAACCTTCATTTAGGCCCTCAAAATGCCCCCTTAAGTTAAAACTACTAAAAATAGTAAATTGCCAAAATTGTCAGAAAATTGTTTTGAGCCAGTTGGAAAAGGTGGGTGGCCACCGATATCCATATGGATCAATCCTCCCTCCTTAGGACGCAATTGTCTCCATTGCATTGAGATCCCCCATTAGATGAGGAAATTTCTGTTGAATTTGGCCCCGGGTGAGCCACTTGCCTTGGTGCAGGACCTGCCCTGCTTTGACGACTTGATAAAGTTAGATCCTTTGTTGTCGAGTGCCCTTGATATGTGTGTCCACAATATTATCATTGGATGCCTATTGTATGCAATCTGGGTTGAGCTCTGTTGGTGTCAATTGTTCTACTACTTCTGAGGTGTCCAATAATGGTGGGAAATAAGGGTGAAGGAGATCCACGTTGAACACTGGGTGCATGCCAAGGAAAGGAGGAATGTTAAGCTCAAAAGCATTATCCCCCACGACCTTGGTGATAGTGTATGGCCCATAACGGAGTGGGAGAAGCTTCTGATGGGGTCTTGTAAGGCGTTCTTTCTGCAAGTGCAACCAAACTTTGTCCCCCACCTGAAACTTATGTGGCACCCGATGTTGATCATGGTGTTGTTTGTACTTGTCATTGGACTTTTGTAGGATATTCTAAACTTGTTGGCGGATGTGCTGAATCCACTCAATGAACCGAGTGTCTTTTTCGGCTTCAGTTGGAGCAGGAGATGAGTCGGTCGAGGTGACCACAAGGGGAAGTGAAACATCTATGGGACCCAATGCTTGGAATCCCAACCCCACCTAAAAGGGGTTGTGTTCAGTTGAGCTATGCAGGGCTTGATTGTAGCTATGATGGACATATGGAAGGCTCTCATCCCATGTGTGAGGGTGCTTTGAATTATACATGCGAAGAATATGCACAATCATTCGATTTAAAACCTTGGTTTGGCCATTTGTCTGGGGGTGGAAGGTCATGGATTTGGTGAGCTTGGTGTCCAGCAGTGACCAGAGGCTCGACCAGAATGTGCTGAGAAATCAACTATCCTGATCTGAGACAATGGTTTGTGGGATTCCAAAATGTACCCAAACTCGTTCAAAGAAGAGCTTGTCAGTGGCCTCTATTGTGATTCTCTTCTTGCAGTCAACCAGAATCGCCATCTTAGAAAAGCGATCAACAACCACAAAAACACAGTCATTTCCCCGCTTGGTGGATGGAAGGCTCAACATGTAATCCATTGAGATGGATTCCCATGGCCTGTCACGAGTCGGAAGAGGGGTGTATAGGCCATGTTTCTTAGTGGTCGGTTTGGCAATAGTGCAGGCAATGTAGGACCTGATATACTTGTTGACCTCTTGTTGAAGTTTCGGCCAGTAGAAATGTTTTTGTAGCATCGCCACTATCTTTTCGACGCTGAAGTGTCTTGCCACCCAACTGTAGTGGTCTTCCCAGATCAACTTCACTCGCTCACTTGATGGAACACAAATATGGCCCAGACGACACAACAACCCATCCTGAAGATGAAAATTATCGACAATTGCATTTGCACCCAACATTTGGTAGGTGGTGGCGAAGTCAGGGTCTGTCTCATAGAGTTGGGGCCATCCAGATGTCCCATGGCCATAAGAGTCTAGCAACGTGGTGAGTGTCGCGATTGGTGCTCTGCTGAGGCAATCAACGACGTGATTGGTGCTTCTTGTTTTATACTTGATGTTGAGGTGAAATTGTTGCAAGTATGTGGACCACTTTTGATGGCAGTCATTCTGTAATTTTCCCTATGTCTGCATGAACTGCAATGGATTATGATCAGTGTGGATCACTTTCTCCTTCCTAAGAATGTAATGTCTCCACTGGTGGTAGGCTTGCACAATGGAGTACATTTCTTTATCATAAGTAGGGTACTTACGGACAGTATCAGGTAGTGTCTCACTATGATAGGCCACAGGGTGGTCGTGCTGAGTGAGAACGGTGCCCACAGCATAGTCTGAAGCATCTGTCTCGATCCCAAAGGGATGTTGCAGGTCTAGTAGTGAAAGTACTGGGGTTGAGCACAAGCGTTGCTTCAAATCATCGAACGCTTGTTGTTGGAACTGGGCCCACACAAATTTCACCTTACCACCACCCATGTTTATTTAGTTGAGGGCCCATGCAATATGGGAGAATCCCAACATGAACCTGTGGTAGAAATTAGCAAGACCCAAGAAGCTTCGAAGCTCAGTGAGTGTTGTTGGGTTTGGACAGTCACAAATGACTTGGATATTGGTTGGATCCACATGTACTCCATGTTGATCAATGATGTAGCCCAGGTAATGAACCATGTTCATGTCGAAGGAGCATTTTTCCAAGTTGGTGTATAGCTGGTGCAGTCGCAGGGTGTGCAGAACCTGTTGAATATGCTACAAGTGTTCGACCCAAGTCTTGTTGTAAATTAGAATGTAATCCAGATACACCACTACAAAATTATTGGTGAATGGTCGCAAGATATTGTCCATCATCCTCATGAAAGTGGTTGGAGCATTTGTCAAACCAAAGGGCATGACCAACCATTCAAAAATGTCTTCCTTTGACTTGAAGGTGGTCTTCCATACATCTGTCTATTCTATCAGGACATGGTGGTAGCCACACTTCAAATCAATCTTACTGAAGTATTTGGACCCCGTGAGTTGATCAAGGAGGTCATCGATTCAGGGAATCGGGTACCAGTTTCTGACTGTGATTTTATTTAGAGCCCGGTAATCAATACAGAGTCGTCAGGTTCCATATTTCTTCTATACTAGCACGATTGGGCTCTTGCAAGGTGATGAGTTGGGGCGGATGTGCCCCTTGTGGAGCAGTTCTTGGATCTGTCGCTTGATCTCCTCATTCTCTAACAAAGAGCAACGATAGACTGGCCCATTGGGCAATGGTGCATTGGGGGTTATATGGATGGGGTGCTTGACCTGGAAGTGTAGAGGTACCCCTGTAGGTGAGGAGAAGATATCTGAGTATTCTTCCATGACCTTATCTACTTGCTTATGCTGTGTGGAGAGGTTGGCCATAGAGACCCTAGATGTGGCTGCGATCTTTTGCTTATTCTGAGAGTGAACCACGAAGAAGACAAACTTCCCCGTCTGAGAGATGACCTTCCTCCATTTCTTAGTAGAGATCAAGGAAATAGCACTAGGCGGGATTGCCTCGGGTATCCTATACAACTTCATGTTCAAAGTAATAATAACACTACGAGGCCTAGACTCATATACAACATGATGTTTCCATAAATAAGGTTGGCCCAAAATAACATCACAAACTTCAAGAGGAGAAACATCACACAATACCTCATCTTTGAAGGGCTTGATGTCATATGACAGTCAGCACTGTTGGCTGACGCAGAGATTTCTTCCTTGGCGGAGCCACCCAATGGCATAGGGTTGTGGGTGAAGTGTTGTTGGCAGGGCCAGCCACTTGATGACCTATGTTGAGATGAGGTTCTTCTGGCTACCGCTATCAACAATGAAGTGCAGTGGGGTGCCTTTTAACCACATCTATGAATGGAAGAGGTGCTCTCCTTCTTCTGCCTCGTCTTATTCACCAAGTTGTAGCTTGGTGGTAGCAATGGAGGCACTCGGTTCCATGCCAATGATCTATCTTCCCCTTTCTGGTTCTGGATCAGAGTTAGAATCTACATCTGATTCAGAGGCTTTCACTTCGGCCACCAGCTATTGTTTTGAGCGGCAGTTAGAAGTGTTATGCCAAGGACTCTTATGGAAGTCACACCACTTCCCAGTATCTTTCTTTGTCTTATCGGTGTCCTTATTTGCTTGCGGCTTGGACTGGTAGTCCCGATACTATCCATATTTTCTATGTCCTTTGTTTTGTGGGTTGGGACCACCCTTTCCTGGCTTTTGTTGTGAGGCATTTCTAGGCCCAAATTGTTGTGTCTTTTGTTTGAGCTTCTTCTCGATTTTGACGGCATATCGGTAGGCCGCGCCCAAGGATGAGATGTCCATAAATTCCATTTCAGTCTAGATGTATCTATGCAGATCACTGTGATACTTGAGAACGATATGTTTCTTTGAATCTTTGATACCCAGCTTGGTGCGCAAGGTATGGAAGATATTTGTGCAATCTAGCACTGCTTGGTCTCTTTCTTGCCGCAGTGTGGTCCATTTGGTATACAAGTCGTCATAAATTCTGACAAGGTAGTATTGTTCCTTAATAGCATCCCTAAAGGATTCCCAGGTGGTCGTGACTGAAAATAATGAGGTTTCCTCTTGCTCACAGAAAGTTTCCCACCAATATTTGACATGGGGAATGGCTTTGAGGAGCACAAAAGTAATTCGAAAAGTTATGGACAGAAAAATACCCTTCTAGTAGATTCAACCACTTGTCTACAGCATCTGCATCTATCTGACCTTCAAATATAGGAATATCGAAGTTTATTTGTACCTTAAAGGGGGCGGCGCCTCCGTTCGAAGAAGATGCATTGACTGTTGGTAGCCGCTTAAGGATTTGCACGAAACTATCCATCATCTCATTCCTCTGTTGCATGAGGGCTTCCTCAATCAAAAATTTGAAAGGATCTTGTGTCCCGTCATCTTTATTTTCTCCTGCCATGAGAGGTCTCTTGGGCGTGCAAGAGCTTATGTCGTCAAGAGAAACAAGCTCGAGACCCAACTCTTTGTACTCTGACCTCGTTGGGGACATGCATTAAGACGACAAGGAGCAGACCGCTCTGATACCACTGATCCGGATTTTATGAGCAGAATGAAATGAATACAGATTATTAACAGGTGCTTAACACAAAATAATAGAGATGTAGTAAAACTGGTTTTCTATTCAATAATGAAATAATATGAAACTGTAAAATGCAGCGGAAACAAGCTTGCTGGAATGGTGGCGACTTATCTCTGAGAAGAGATGTGACGGTTGCGCGTAATTGCAAGAAGAATATTACAATGAGGATCTGAAGGCATTTTTACAATAAAAAATAATGCCAAAATCCCTAGACATCCAAAAACCTAACCCCAGGAGATGAAGCGCCAAAAGTCATGTGGGCCTCGTTTAGAAGTTAGTACATCAACTTCTCAGGGTCGTAACTTTTGCATACGATCTTCGTTTTAGGCATGTGATAGCCCGTTGGAAAGGTATCGTTGAGGAGATTCATTTTGGGAAATGAATCATGCCTTTAGATATATTTAAGGATATCAATCCCGAAAAACCCTCATTTAGGCCCTCAAAATGGCCCCTGAAATTAAAACTGCTAAAAATAGTAAATTGCCAAAATTGTCAGAAAACTGTTTTGAGCCAGTTGGAAAAGGTGGGTGGCCACCGATATCCATATGGATCAATCCTCCCTCCTTAGGAATCAATGGTCTCCATTTCATTGAGTTCCCCCATTAGATGAGGAAATTTCTATTGAATTTGGCCCCGGGTGAGCCACTTGCCTTGGTGTAGGAGCTGCCCTGCTTTGACGACTCGATAAAGTTGGATAATTTGTTGTCGAGTGCCCTTTATTTGTGTGTGTCCACAATCTGATCATTGGATGCCTATTGTATGTAGTCTGGGTTGAGCTTTTTTGGTGTCAGTCGTTCTGCTACTTCTGAGGTGTCCAATAATGGTGGGAAATAAGGGCGAAGGAGATCCACGTTGAACACTGGGTGTAGGACAAGGAAAGGAGGAATGTTGATCTCAAAAGAATTATCCCCCACAGCCTTGGTGATAGTGTATGGCCCATAACGGAGTGGGCGAAGCTTCCGATGGGGTTCTGTAAGGTGTTCTTTCTGCAAGTGCAACCAAACTTTGTCACCCACCTGGAACTTATGTGGCACTCGATGTTTATCATGGCGTTGTTTGTACTTGTCATTGGACTTTTGTAGGATATCCTGAACCTATTGGCGGATGTGTTAGATATGCTCAATGAATCGGGTGTCTTTGTTAGCTTCATTTGGATTAGGATATGAGTCAGTCGAGGTGACCAAAAGGGGAAGTGCAACATCTATGGGACCCAATGGTTGGAATCCCAACCCCACCTGAAAGAGGTTGTGGTCGATTGAGTTATGCAGGGATCGATTGTAGCTATGCTAGACATAGGAAAGGATCTCATCCCATGTGCGAGGGTGATTTGAATTATATATGTGAAGGATATGCACAATCATTTGATTTACAACCTCTGTTTGGCCATTTGTCTGGGGGTGGAAGGTCGTGGATTTGGTGAGCTTGGTGTCCAGCAGTGACCAGAGGCTCAACCAGAATGTGTTGAGAAATCAACTATCTCGATCTGAGACAATGGTTTGTGGGATTCCAAAATGTACCCAGACTCGTTCAAAGAAGAGCTTTGCAGTGGCCTCTGTTGTGATGCTCTTCTTGCAGTCAACCAGAATCACCATCTTAGAAAAGCGATCAACAACCACAAAAACACAGTCATTTCCCCTCTTAGTGAAAGGAAGGTCGGACATGTAACCCATTGAGATGGATTCACATGGCCTGTGAGGAGTCGGAATAGGGGTGTATAGGCCATGTTTCTTAGTGGTCAGTTTGGCAATAGCACAGGCAGTGCAAGACCTGATATACTTGTTGACCTCCTGTCGAAATTTCGGCCAGTAGAAATGTTTTTGTAGCATCGCCACTGTCTTTTTGATGCCAAAGTTTGTTGCCACCCGACTGCAGTGGGATTCCCAGATCATCTTCGTTCGCTCACTTGATGGAACACAGATATGGCCCAAATGACACAACAACCCATCCTAAAGATGAAAATTATCGACAACTGCATTTGCACCCAACATTTGGTAGGTGGTGGCGAAGTTAGGGTCTGTCTCATAGAGTTGGGTCTGTCCAGATGTCTCATGGCCACAAGATTCTAGCACCGTGGTGAGTGTCGTGACTGATGGTCTGCTGAGGAAATCAGCGACACAATTGGTGCTTCTTGTTTTATACTTAATGTTGAGGTGGAATTGTTGCAAGTATGTGGACCACTTTTGATGGCGGTCATTCAGTAATTTTCCCTATGTCTGCATGAACTGTTGTGGCTTATGATTAGTGTGGATGACTATCTCCTTCCCAACAATGTAATGTATCCACTGGTGGAAGGCTTGCACAATGGAGTACATGTCTTTGTCGTAAGTAGGGTACTTACGGACAGTATCTAACAGTGTCTCACTATGATAGGTCACAGGGTGGTCGTGTTGAGTGAGAACGACGCCCACAGCATAGCTTGAAGCATCTGTCTCGATCTCAAAGGGATGTTGCAAGTCTGGTAGAGAAAGTACTGGGGTTGAGGACAAGCGTTGCTTCAAATCCTCAAACACTTGTTGTTGGGACTGGCCCCACGCAAATTTCACCTTACCACCACCCATGTTTATTTGGCTGAGGGCCCATGCAATATGGGAGAATCCCAACATGAACCTGCGGTAAAAATTGGAAAAGCCCAAGAAGATCTGAAGCTTAGTGAGTGTTGTTGGGGCTGGCCAATCACGGATGACTTGGATCTTAGTTGGATCCACATGTACTCCATGTTGATCAATGATGTAGCCCAGGTAATGGACCCTATACATGCCAAAGGAGAATTTTTCCAAGTTGGTGTATAGCTGGTGTTGTCGCAGGGTGTGCAGAACCTGTTGAATATGCTGCAATTGTTCGACCCAAGTCTTGTTGTAAATTAGAATGTCATCCAAATACACCACTACAAAATTATTGGCAAATGGTCGTAGGATATCGTCCATCATCCTCATGAAAGTGGTTGGAGCATTTGTCAAACCAAAGGGCATGACCAACCATTCAAAAAGGCCTTCCTTTGACTTGAAGGTGGTCTTCCATACATCTGTCTGTTCTATCGGGACCTGGTGGTAGCCAGACTTCAGATCAATATTACTGAAGTATTTGGCCACCGTGAGTTGATCAAGGAGGTCTTTGATTCGGGGAATCGAGTACTGGTTTCTGACTGTGATTTTATTCAGATCTCAGTAATCAATACAGAGTTGCCAGGTTCCATCTTTCTTCTGTACCAGCACGATTGGTCTCCCGCAAGGTGATGATATGGGGTGGATGTGCCCCTTGTGGAGCAGTTCTTGGATCTGTCGCTTGATCTATTCATTCTCTAACAAAGAGCGATGATAGACTAGCCCATTGGGCAGCGGTGCGTCGGGGGTTAGATCGATGGGTGATTGACCTGGCAGTGTAGAGGTACCCCTGTAGGTGAGGAGAATATATCTGAGTATTCTTCCACAACCTTATCTACTTGCTTCTATTGTGTGGAGAGGTTGGTCACAGAGACCCTAGATGTGGCTATGATCTTTCACTTATTCTGAGAGAGAAGCTCGAAGAAAAAATACTTCCCCGTCTGAGAGATGACCTTCCTACATTTCTTAGGAGAGATCAAGGAAATAACAATAGGTGGGACTGCCTCGGATATCCTGTACAATTTCCTTTTCAAAGTAATAATAACACTATGAGGCCTAGACTCATATACAGCAAGGTGTTTCCATAAATAAGGTTGGCCCAAAAGAATATCAAAAACTTCGAGAGGAGAAACATCACACAATACCTCATCTTTGAAGGGCTTGATGTCGTACGACAATCGACACTGTTGGTTGACGCAGAGATCGCTTCCTTGGCGGATCTATCCAATGGTGTAGGGTTGTGGGTGTGGCATTGTTGGCAGGGTCAGCCGCTTGGCAACCTCTACTGAGATGAGGTTCTTCTAGCTACCTCTATCAACAATGAAGTGCAGCGGGGTGCCTTTTACCCACATCTGTGAATGGAAGAGGCGCTCTCCTTCTTCTGGCTCGTCTGGTTCACTAGGTTTTAGCTTGGTGGTAGCAGCGGTGGCACTGGGTTCCACGCCAATGATCTGTCTTTCCCTTTCTGGTTCTGGCTCAGAGTCAAAATCCACATCTGATTCAGAGGCTTTCACTTCAGCCACCAACGAGTGTTTTGAGCGGCAGTCATCAGTGTTATCCCAAGGGATCTTATGGAAGTCACACCACTTCCCGGTATCTTTCTTTGTCTTTCTGATGTCCTTCTTTGCTTGCATCTTGGACTGTTATTCTTGATATTGTACATATTTTCTCTGTCCTTTGTTCTGTGGGTTGGGGCTGCCCTTTCCTGGCTTTTGTTGTGAGGGGTTCCCAGGCCCAAATTGTCGCGTCTTTTGTTTGAGCTTCTGCTCAATTTTGACGGCATATCGGTAGGCCGCACCCAAGGATGAGATGTCCAGAAATTCCATTTCAGTCTGGATGTATCTATGTAGATCACCACGTTACTTGAGCACGATATGTCACTCTGAATCTTTGATACCCATCTTGGTGTGCAAGGTATGGAAGATATTTGTGAAATCTGGCACTGCTTGGTCTCTTTCTTGTCGCAGTGTGGTCCATTTGGTATACAAGTCATCATAACTTCTGACAAGGTAGTATTGTTCCTTAATATCATCCCTGAAGGATTCCCAGGTGTCCATGACTAAAAATAATGAGGTTTCCTCTATTTTCTTTTGCTCACAGAAATTTTCCCACCAATATTTGACATGGGGAACGACTTTGAGGAGCGCAAAAGTAATCTTTTCTCTATTCGAAAAGTTATGGACAGAAAAATACCCTTCTAGTAGATTAAACCACTTCTCTACATCATCTTCATCTATCTGACCTTCAAATATAGGAATTTCGAAGTTTATTTGTACCTTGAAGGGGGTGGCACCTACGTTCAAAGAAGATGCGTCGCCTGTTGGTAGTCGTTGAAGGATTTGCGTGAAACTATCATCATATCGTTCCTCTATTGTGTGAGAGCTTCCTCAATCAATAGTTTGAAAGGATCTCCTATCCCCTCATCTTTCTTTTCTCCTGCCATGAGAGCTTGCTTGGGCATGTGAGAGTTTTTGTCCTCAAGAGAAACAAGCTCGAGACCCAACTCTTTGTACTCTGACCTCGTTGGGGACATGCATTAAGACAACAAGGAGCAGACCGCTCTGATACCACTGATCCAGATTTTATGAGTAGAATGAAATGAATATAGATTATTAACAGATGCTTAACACAAAATAATAGAGATACAGTAAAATTGGTTTTCTATTCAATAACGAAATAATCTGAAACTGTAAAATGCAGCGGAAACAAGCTTGTTGGAATGGTGGCGACTTATCGCTGAGAAGAGATGTGACAGTTGCGCGCATTCGCAAGAAGAAGATTACATTGAGGATATGAAGGAATTTTTACAATAAACAAGAATTCCAAAAACCCTAGACATCCAAAAACCTAACCCTAGGAGATGAAGTGCCAAAAGTCATGTGGGCCTCGTTTGGGTAAGTCGGTACATCAACTTCCTGGGGTCGTAACTTTTGCATACGATCTCCATTTTAGGCGTGTGATAGCCCGTTGGAAAGGTATCGTCAAGGAGATTAATTTTGGGGGATCTATAATTCCTTTATCTATCATTAAGGATATCTATCCTAAAAAAACCTTCATTTAGGCCCTCAAAATGGCCCCGAAAGTTAAAACTGCTAAAAATAGTAAATTGTCAAAATTGTCAGAAAATTGTTTTGAGCCAGTTGGAAAAGGTGGGTGGCCACCAATATCCATCTAGATCACTTGTGACTCCTTGATTCGCTTTACTCGATCTCCTTATCCATCTTCTTTGTTATTATGTCCAAGCTTTGCATCAACTTCATATTGAAGCCTTCTTGTTGCTCCTTGTATTTCATAAGCCTCTAATTATCATCTTTGTAACTTTAGATATCCTTTTGCAAACTTTGTATGGTCTCTACCAAGTTCATTCTTTCTTCCTTTCCTTATCCATGTCCATTGGATTATGTCCCCTCATTACCCATGTTGACACACATCCCTCTAGCCTCATCTTCATGGTTGTAGGTTCTTTGTGAATCCGTCATGCCTTTGAGATCTATGTTGATATTGATCTGATCAAATTTTTGTTAACTTTGCAAAATGTGCAAGAAACAAGATTTGTTAGACTAAATAATTATGAAATTTTTAAATAGAAGGCACACTTTCGTTCCATGAGAGTATCAGAGTCATTTCTTATGATTCCTTGTGAATTTAAAAGTCCAATTAATTTTGTGGGTGAATATTTGGACTCCTCTATACAATATATTTCCAATGAATGCTTCATTTATCAATTATGACTTATGAGAAGAAAGTTATGGTCATTTGACCAATACCCATGTATTCCTTTTGTTCACCCTTCAACCAGGTACAATTATGAATTGTGTTTATGCATATTTGTACCTTCTCTTTTGGAATTTTGGCAAGATCCCAATTGGTTTCCTTTATCGTCATATTTTGGACAATTTGTCCAAGTTTCACCTTTATCTGAGTTTCTGGATGCTAGATACATCGTGTTGAAGTTTTAGGCCAATTAATATTTTTGGCCCTAAATGCTACATGCGCCTTCTATGTCCTCCTATACATGTGTATGCACCCATAATTTTAATTTATCTCCATTGATGTCATATGTGGTTTAATATATTTCCATAGACTTCTCTTGTTTTAATTTATCTCCATTGATGTCATATGTGGTTCAATATATTTCCATAGACTTCTCTTGTGCCCCAATTTGATTATGGAGCAGGAAGTTATGGCCCTTGGAAGTTAATTGGGTCTTAAAATTTACCCTCCATTGTTTGGGATGTAACTCCCTCATACTAACTTTGTTTAATGAATCGTTTACACTGTTAGAAATATGTCTCCAAGCTATAATATTTAAGATTTAGAAACTTTGTGTCCTAAAAGGACATACAGTTTCAAATTTTACTTCTCAAAAACATCATTTAGGCCTCCGAAAATGGCCTGCAAGTTGAACACCTCGAAAATACCCATTTTCTAGTCAATTTTTCAGTATAATATTCAAAATCTAGTTAAATTATGTTGACTGGGATGATGACATGGCACCTAAGTCCACCTGGCACCTTGAGGTGGCACCATGTCAGCTCCCTTGACCACTTAGCCTTTCCCTGTTAGCTCCCCTCACTTCCAATCCCTCTCATCCATCTCCTTTATCTATTTTCCCTTCATTGGTGTGCACATGTTATATTTAGGGACCCACAATTCCTTGGCAGACATGTGTCACATTTGTATTGGGTCATGGGGATGGTTGAGCCCCATATGCCCCAATTTACCTCGACACATCAAGTTTCATGTCGACATGATCTAACGGCAGAGGTTTGGTGGGTGTCAGTAGTGATCGACAGCCCACGTCGCGGTGTGCCCCCCCTGTCCCATTGAATGTTAACACAATGTGTAGGGGATGAAAAAAATAACTTTGGTTAAGTCCTATGTGACCTGTCACACATCCTTGCATTGTCCCCCCCCCCCCCCCCCC
>CBVK0103142712.1:0-12810 GCA_900067695.1 Picea abies
TATATATATATATATGACTTTATTGTATTTTGTATCTTCTATGTTTTATTTATGCATCTATTTTATATTGTTGCTTTGCGATCCTCTTATTTCTAATAGCTTGACCTAATATCCAATTAGAGGATTCTACACAATAAGCTTGAAATGTATAATAAGACTTAAAGCCATAAAAAATTAAGTGTTATGAAATATACTAAAATCCATGAGGTGGTGTAATAATATTTGAAAGAGTTAATATGTCATTTTAGGACCATCAAATCTAACCAATATAGTGTGCAACTCAAAATTACATGTAATTTTGGTAATAACCAATATAGTGTGCAGCTCAAAATTATATGTAATTTTGGTCATAACCAATACAGTGTGCAGCTCAAAATTACATGTAGTTTTGGTCATATCAATGTTGATAGAGTTTGCAAGAGGCTTAAGTACGATAACATATTTGCACTAGGGATCTGGGTGTGCCTCATGCCCTGTGTTACTTTTTGGTTTTCTTGATTAAAACACTAGAAAATCATAGAATTCAAATTAGGATAAGAGGAAACCACACAATATTCATATCATGCATAGAAGGTGAGGGGAAGATCATTTTATAGAGTTCAAATTTTCCTTTAATGAAAAAGTAGCATAATATTGCAAGTAATTAGAACCCATTTGAACTTTGAGAATTAGCTATCAATGCCATCTTTTGAATAAGTGCTTAAACAAATTGATCTAAAAATCCAATAAACTCATAAAAGATAATTAAATACGATATGTTTTTTTCTTAAAAAGAAAAAATCACAATTTTCATCTTTTGAATAAGTCCTTAAACAAATTGATCTAAAAAATCAATAAACCCATAAAAGATAATTAAATAAAATATGTTTTTTCCTTGAATACAAAAAATCACAATTTTCTTTTAAAAAAACATTACATATTATATATGCTTTCTAGATTTCAAGAGCATGCCATTAATCTTATACCAAAATTCCGAATAAAATCATGACTTACACTTGAAATATTTCTTGTTCCTTAATTAAGTCTTGAAATCATTCTTAAGAATACAAATCAAACTATCATAAATAAAATTATTATAATGTCACATATTATATAAAAATAAATCATGACTTACACTTGAAATGTTTCTTGTTCCTTAATTAAGTCTTAAAATCATTCTTAAGGATACAATCAAACTATCATGAATAAAATTATTATAATGTCACATATTATATAAAAATAGTACCAACAATCCTTCAAAATTATAAACTATCATGAATAAAATTATTATAATGTCACATATT
The DNA here is from genome assembly GCA_900067695.1 of Picea abies. Classification (NCBI taxonomy): domain Eukaryota; kingdom Viridiplantae; phylum Streptophyta; class Pinopsida; order Pinales; family Pinaceae; genus Picea; species Picea abies. The sequence continues at coordinate 1,284 of CBVK0103142712.1, forward strand.
ATATAAAAATAGTGCAACAATCCTTCAAAATTAAACAAAAAAAAGAGAGCCATGAAGTGTGGAGTACCATGTTGTTTCTATACCGGCCTAGTAAAAAGATGTCATTCCATAAACCAAAACACAAATAAATTGACCCATTCAAATAAAAGCAATGAAAGCATAATTGCTAATCGATCGAGAGCTAAAAGTTGACTAAATAGCATATGCCATCTAGGATATGTCATCTAAGGTAATATTTTTCCAATTGTTTATTTTGAACTTTATCTATGCCGTTACTTGTCTATATACACAAATCTCTACCAAACCAAAAATCAAACTAATCATAGTTGAAATAACGATATTAAACATTAACTTAACTACATTACATGAAATAATGTCAATTTTGGACCATCAAATATAGTCCATCATGGGGAATGCGTTAAGAATTTTTTTTAAAGTCATTATACTCCTATATAGTTTGGTAATGTAGAGAATATGACTTCCTTTGTAGTGATGCTATATCTATCAAGTTAATTGCATTAATGAAAAAAAAAATTGTAAGATTTTTTAAGTTTATTGGATTCTTTCTTTATAGTTATTTGATTGTTAAAATCTATAACGATTTATATATCCTATTTTTTTTGGATTTAAATCTGTGATTTTTTTAAGAGATAATAGATGATCAATATCATATTTTGATATATTTTATTGTAATCAAAATTTATTTGATATAAATAGAAATGTTTTTAATATATTGAGTTCATTGTCCAATCTTTGAAGACTCCTATTTAATCCATTAAAGAATTCAGAATAAATTACTACTTATTTTTTATCATACAATAAATAAATTATATTATTTATTTTCACATAAATAAAACAATTTATGTTTAAAATTTTGTTCGTTGTACCATAATAAAGGACAATGTTCATTAATGAGAATCAAATTCGAAAAGTTATGCGAAATGATCCATCTAAAGTGTTTTACTGTAATCCACTTGGATAAGAATATGGAAACATGACATACATGAGTCTAAATAATAGTAGTTCCCACTTTTCAAACCTATCAAAGATAAATAAAACTTAGACATGTAGTACATTGCTTAGACTCAGATAAAGTGATATATTAGTGAATGTTTTTTATACTTGATCCTTTTCCTTTTGTCATGATGTGATATTATATCATAATTTTTGTTACCAAAAAACTTTATAAAAATTATATACTTTCTACATTAACACATTTTTGTACTTATTTTTTATGATTTTATTTTTCTATATTAATTTTAATATCATTATAATAATTATATTTTATTAAATGAATTAATTAGTTAAATTAGTTAATTAGATAAATTAAGAAATAATAAATTTAAATTATATTTTATTAAATCAATCAAAATGAATTAAAATTAAATAATAATTAAATAAATAAATATAAATGCTTATAATTAATTGTAATTTTATGAGAGATGGGCAGTATGTCATCTTTAATGTGTTTATTTTAAACAAATAATTTTTATGAGAATCTTTTAAGTAAAGTCAAATAAGCTATCCAAAAATATAATTTATTTAGGTGTTATTATTGAAGAACTTAAAACTATGGTTAATATTAACAAGGTTTATTTTGAAACTCAATTAAGGAAATAAAATAATTAATATTATGTTTTGGTTGTGTTTCATTGTGAACTTAATTTGTAAGGTGCAGAAGGAACACTATGTTTATAATTAATATTATATTTTCACTTATTTCATTATAATCTAAATTTACAAGATATAAATAAAAACATTTTTAAATGTTTAATATAAGTTGAGTTTATTTTCCAAGGTTATAAATACTCCTATTTGATTGATTAATAGAAATCGAATTCAAAAGTGTGTGGGAAACAAATTTTTGATAAGAAGTGATCAATTTTATAATATTTCACACTATTACATTTGGATAAAAGTATTCCATTTGATAAAAGTACCTGAACATGATATACAATAGTCTAAATAATGATACTTTCCCAAATAATAATACTTTTCCATTTTTTTTCATATAAAATAAAAATAGAAAACTTAGATATATAGTGAACTGCATAGACTTTAGATAAAGTGATTGTTTAGTGAATGCCTTTGATATTTATTCCTTTTATCATGATGCGATACTATTAGAATTTTTTTTTTACAATTACTGTATAGAAATTATAACTTTTTATAACGCGTGGTTAATTTTTTTGGTTGATTTTATTTTCATAAATTTATATAAATAAATATTATTTTTTATATTATTATAATTTTTTAATAAATTAATTTATTATAATTAATTAAAAATAATAATTCAAAAAATATATTATTATTTTAATTAAAATATTTAAAATTAAATAATGATTAATTAAATAAATATAATTAATTGTAATTTTATATCAAATTAAGTACATGTTATTTTTTATTAATTTTTTTTGGATTGGCTAATTTTTATGAGACTATTTTGCTACTTTAAATAAATTCAAATAATTCCAAAAATATAACTTATTTAGATGATATTATGGAATAATTTAAAGCATTATTAACATTAATGAGGTTATATTGGAAATCCAATTAAAAATAAAAATAAAAAATAAATAAATAGAATAAATTGTTTTAATAATTAATTGTAATTTGGATTATATATTTTCCCTAATATTATAGTAAAAAATATCATATTACAAATAATATTTTTTATAATATCAATTATTATAAATAAAAAATGATATAAAAATAATAATTTCATCTTAATTATTTACAACGATCAATTTTCTCATATGCAAATATTTTTGTTTATATCTCTATTTCTTAATAGTTGAGATAATTTTATGTGTCAATGGATTGGTGAAAAAAACAATTATACATGTTATTTGTTTTTTCTAAGTAGGAATATTTGTTTTAGAAACCACTCTTATTTAATTTAAAATATTATTTTCAATTTTCATTTTTTTTTTATTTTTTTTTTTATAACAATAAGTTTTTATTAAAAATTATAAAAACAATTCATTTTAAATAATATACAAATTAAATAAATAATATTAAAAATATTATTTATATATTTTTAAGTAAATTGATTTTAGTGATATAATTTTTTTATATAAATTATTTTAATTTATTAAAAAATTGATATTTAATATTAAATTCTTACACTTCAAATCTTAAATTTTGAGTAGAATATTCAACTTTTAACCATTACCATAAATTAAAATTATAGACTACAATTTTTACACACCAAAAGAAACAAATTGACTTGCCTATTTACAATAATTGCATAAACTAGACATCTTTCTAATAAATCCCTTGAATGAGAACTATTCACACTAATGGGATGCCCATTTCCCCTTTTCATTTCCTTATTTCAATCCAATTAATGGATTTCTTTGACTTTGTTATAGTTTCTACAAACACTAAATGTATTTCCCATGGAAAAAAGAGATACATAAGTCCAGTGTTGAAAAGGGAGATTGTATATTATTATCCATATCAAAATCTTTGATAATGATTCTAAATGTCAAGAATGAAACTAGACAAGCTTGGATATCCATAAATTGAGGTCCATTATTAGTGAACCATGCATAACCATACTTAGAGTAGTCCAAAATAAAGAAACCTTAAGCACAAAAATGGATAAAAACCAAATTCTCCAGTGAAGAACTCAAAGAATCTTAAATATGTGCCCAAAGATTTATAGTAATGGTCATAAATCATTGAATATACAATCATCCCATGTTTAAAAAATAATCATTTTTCATCTTGATCCATATGGGATCAATCTTTGAAATCGGAATTGAGGCTTCCTTACCCATGGAAAAGGATATGACGAGATTCACTATTGAGGTCAAGGGAGAATCATTGAGAACTAAACCAACAACATCTTTAGCACAATTGCAAATTTCTCTATAACATAAAATATTATCTTTGAAAGAAAATGAAAATAAATTAGTTTACTTTAAACAACCACAATAAAGAGAAAACATATTGATGCTATAAAGAACACTAACCATTCTACACTAGAGAGTGTTTCATAGTGCTTCATATTCACATGGAGATAAAACCCTTACTACTAGATATAAAAAGATAACCTTAAATATAAGAGGATAACCTTATAGAGAAATTGTCTACCCTACACTAATTTGAGGACCTTTGCATTGGCAAATTCCCCATAGTCATTGCAGTAAAAAAACTCCCAATGTCATTACTAAAATAAGTCTTTAAAAGCTTAAAGAAATGTTATTACATCATAAAAGGGAAAAGGAGGTTATAAGGAGAGAACATGCTAAATACAAGCATGCCTAATGACCCCACAAAGCAACTTAGGTTGTGTGGGAAATGATGCACTTAAGTTACTTAGCTATATGAGAGACTATATAAATATTGTCGAATATATCATAATTGTCTCTGGTTGGTATGCTTGTCCATGATGTATTTAAATCCACTTACAACCAAAATGGAAAAAATGATAACTTGCATAGGGAAGGGCATAGGCATCTAAACAAAATGTATAACATTGCTTGTAACAATAAAACTCTCATAACTCTTGTTTTATCATTAAGAATTATAAAATAAATGACTGCCAACCATACCCATTTCTAAATTATTTTTGTGGAGATAAAATGATATATGGACCCAATAATTATAGAATCAATATTTCATAGTGGATGGTATTTAGAAATTGCTTTACATAATTGCAATCCATGTCATTGGGAATTGGAAGACAAGTTGAACTCAAAGGACAATAAAGTGATTCTATTATTTCATATTGATGATAGACTTTTGAATAATTCTAAGCATATGCTTGAACTTGATTGGATAATTCTTAATTCATACAAATAAATCCATTTAAGATGATTATTTGAAAGTAAATCCATTTAAGATGATTATTGTAAAGACAGATTAAAATGAGAAGATTCTATATAATAATGAGCATGGCAAGGAACTCTGACCAACTTTCTCAATGGAATGGTTATGCTGAGCACGTGTCCTTTTCATATTGGAACTTTATTTACAATTGACTTTGGAAATCGACCCCTTGCTATCATTCTTATATTTTAATATTTCATAAGATACATGCCTAGTAAGGATTTTGTATTTCTCCATGTTCTATAGTATATTTTAAAGCAAGGAAACAAAAGCCCTTCCAAGTATTTAACATTGAAAAAGCATAACTATGCATGGAAATTTGGGAGGGCCAACTTGAAAAGTAATAATTCTTTTATTAGAGTTAATTTGATTTCTAGTGTTCTCAGCGTATCGCCATTCAAACTCTTTGTTTCAAATGGTTTAAATTAGTATTTATATATTTTCTATGGTGGAGTGACCATGTACCATGTAAATAAATAGTAAGAAAATGATTTTTTCTAAAAGTTGGCAATGGAAAGATCGACCATGACCAGTGTAATGGAAAGTGGGCCAAGAGTCCATACTATTTTACAAGCACTAGGTAGGCCTTTGGCATTTTTCCCGAACGAAAGCATAGGTACATTCAACTCACCCTTTTTATTAAGTTGAATTTTGATGAGGTTTTGAATCCGTGATGTGAACACACATGGAAGATCCTAAGAGATGATAAGGGGTATTTGGTAACTTTCTATACACAAAATGTAGTTAGAAATTGATAACTATTATTTAGATTTGAAAATGGTTTTTTAATATGAGTGACAAATTTTTAAATATTAAAGGGAATTTCCATTATCAAAAAGTATTTCCATTTGATAATTTTGAAAGTGTGAAAGATCAACGTAATTAAGGGAATAAGATCATTAAAAGAGTGTTGGAAAATAAATCATTAAAAGAGTGTTGGAAAATAATCTATCTTTATGATAAATCTTTCATTATTTTAATATTCTAATCTAATTTCTGATTAATTTGTTTGAATCATTTTTCAAGATAAGAAAATGGATAAAATATATTTTTATTAATATAAAGACAAATTTTGGAGGAAGCTAAGCTTTTAAGAAATTTGGCAATAGGACACTCACTTATGTATACTTCATTATTAATTGATTTCACTCTTTTTACTAATATGAGCAAGTCTATGTCTACAAGAAAGTATACTCTTCTTACTAACATGAGCAAGTTTATGTTTACAAGAAAGTATAGGCACCTTCAAAGTAATATTAGCTAAAAATAATTAAACAATATATTCAATGATTCATAATCAATTCAACATTAATATGTTGGATCAAATTAAAGCATGTGTTAAGGATGGTAGGTGTGGGGGGTCGTCTTTGATCATGAGGGAAAACATGAAATAAGTTTTGAGTGGTGCCTAGGTGAAACATCTAATAATTATGATAATACATTGGTTATCTTCCAAGGCCTTAAGATTCTTGACGCTCGAAGGATTAAGAACCACTTGATAACATGAGACTCATCAATCATCATTAGACATATGAGTCAATTCTTCAGTTTGATGGACTGTAATTTAACAAGGCCTAATATCCACATAATTCAAAAGGAAGCAAATCAGTTTTAGTTAATAGACTTCTTCCATGTGTTAAGGGATGAGAATAGACAAGCAAACCACTTGGTTAATGATGCAACTCATTTGGATGTGGGAATTCTAAGGATAAAATGGATGTTCATGTTCTTAATCTCATGTTCCCTATATTAATGAATAATCATTATAGTTTAAGGTTACAATGAAGGGAAAAAGGAAATACAAGTGGTGCAATGCATTTAAAATGAAGAGATGGGCATTAAAACTCCCTAAATCTCAAGTACCTTCACACATTTTATCATTGATGGTGGAGTAGGTTCATAAATGGAGAAGAATGAACTTGAAAATTAGAGGTGAGATTATTCTAGAACTTAGCCCATTCCATTTCACCCTCATTTTTGTTTGTTCTAGGGATGAATGAGGACTATGTGGTTCAAACCTCGCCTTTGTTGAGGGTTTATTTGGCTTATGTTGGACCTAGACTTTCCATTTATAAGTTGTTGGAACCTCTATGTTGGAGATTTGGGTTTGGGAAAGAAAAATTTCATTACAAAATAGGACTAGTACTGCCTCATACACATTCCTTAGCAAACCTTTGAAGAACATGAGAATAGTTGAGCATAGTCACCTTAGTTGTTTCTTTTCATGTGAGAATTTGAAGTTGCATCAAATTTCCCGTAGACATGATAGGGTTCTAGATGATATCAAGTAACTATTTCCCACTTGAATAATAAATTGTCTAATCAAGATGAACCCCAAAATTCAAGACATGCAAAGATATTAGAGAAAGTGACCCAATGGAAAAGGGAAGTTGAGAAGCTTAAAGTTGAATGTGGCATGCTTCACCAAGTGGTCTTGGGATTAGCTAGGAGTTATTGGTCTATGGTTTCACATCTAAGGATGTAAATTGAATCTTCCCTAGATGTTGCAAAAGGTGAAGATATAGTCCAACAAGCTCTAGGAGATATGGAGATGGAACATCCAAACAAGGAGCTTAAGCTATTAATAGAAATCATGCGCGAAGTTCACAGTGAGGATGTATTTTTATTATTTCAAGTTCATCTATGTATTGCAAGATATTTTTTATTCTGAGATAGTTTTTAAGGATATAAACTAGTAGGGGTTTATACTATGTCTTAGTGACAATTAAAATAATTTAATCTCTAAAAATAATTTTGAATTTTGAATAATCTCTAGATAATTAACTTTTAAAAAACTTACTTTTACTATTTGTAATATTATATTATATAGTATACCACGATAACTTTTCAATACAAATCATCTACGAGCTTTAGAGCAGTCGGTGAGGGAGTGCGTTGTTAAGGCACTTCGTAAGTGAAAGTCATCGGTTTGAAACCCCTAGAAACACCTCAAATCAAGTCATGTTAAAGGTTAGTGTGATCCAAGCCGAGTACGATCCTTGAATGATTTTGACGACTTAAATACCCTTAAATCGTGACATCTCAACCACACACCAATCCCACATATTGGAAATAATATAGCCAACAAAAATACTTTTTATTACAAATCCTAATATTATATTATTTATTACTATAATATAATTTCATGCATTTTATTTTATAAAAGTATCATAAAGATATATAGCCTCGACAAGATGGTCAAAGTAAAATCTTTGATCTCTACCCCTATAAGACTTGGGCCATATAAATTGAAATATATACATAAAGAATACACCATTATAAATATACTTACATAAGTCTATATCATTAAAATATTAATAAAACTTTTTGACATGATCACGCATTTCTCCATGAAGCTTGTCTTATTATAAAATGTCCATAATTTAAAGGGCTAAGCGAGAGTCTCTTCCATCATTCAACATTTGAAAATATGACATTGTATTATGGTTGATGCCTTTTTGACATTTGTATGTCCGGATTGGGTGGAGAAATGTATATATATTGGACCACATCTCACTAATGTGTTTGGTATGAACATGTTGGATAACGTTAATTAAGGGGTTGAACCACACGTTCAAAATGTTGGGGTGTCCCAAAATCCACTAGCAAAAGTTTGGCCAAATGGCCCCCATAAAAATTCTTAATACGGATTGGCACTCTTGTGTATTATGGTCGTCTTTTAGGGGTATGTGAGTAGACATTGAGGTGGGTGGGAGGATCTGGGTGAAGATTATAGTGGGTTGATGGAAGTTGAAAATAGATGGTAAATGTTTTCATCTTTATTTAAAAATAAAAAAAATAATTAAAAAATTTAAAAAGATATATATTTAAATAAATAAATAATTCGTTAGAGTTATACTATATTTATTTTTAAAAAATAATTTGTTATAGTTAAAGTATATATTTAAAATTAGTAATTTGTGTTAAATAAATAATTTTAGGGTGTTTCATGAGATTTGGGGTATATGGTGTATGATCAATCTCTTGATGGTTTGTGACAGATTCACACATTGGAGATGGTTTACACAATGATTTTTTGACTTCAATTGGGTGTTTTTATGACATTCTTTCTTAGGGCGTTGGAGATCTTCAAACATCGTGGTTACATTCTACATGTTGGCCACAAGCACCAAGTCGCTACATTGGATGAGGAGTGTTTAGCATCCTAGATAAGAGAAATGGGATTTAGACAACATGGGGTATCTTGGATGCTTTCATGGAAGCTAAAGTTGACTTAGGGATGCTTGCATTTTGATAGTGTTTATGCAAGGGGAGTGGACCCAATGAAGTACATCACTTAGAAGGTTCACTGGAGTCATTTGAGGCATGTATGAGTAGTGTTGGACACATATCATGGAGCATCCTTGCATTTGGAGCCTTCATTATTGACGACATTACCTTGGAACTTGACATGTGAACCTTTGGAGTGTAGTGTTCTACATGTGTGGGTCATCATGTGTCTTTGTAGGTTGCTTGCAATGGCATAATCCCACATATGTATTGTTGGCCTCCCTTACTCTCATATACATAGAGGAACGAGATAGTCCTTTCACATTTAATCATTCTTGTCACTAGACTTGTGTTAGATCTGTGACTAAAAGGAATGAACTATAATTCCTCTATATTGTGATTCTTTTTTGTATGTTATCTCTCTTGTCTTGGAGTTTCTAGGGTTTCTTGGAGCTTCTTAAAGAACATTGAATACTAGAGTTAGGGTTTCATCCCTTAGAGACTTGGATATTAAGGTTTTGAGATGAAACCCTAGGTTGTACTTGTTGAAATGAAGAAGAAAATGAGACATCTTTCCTTGGAAGACATGCTTGAGTGGTTCATGCTTGTTGGAGCTCCTTGGTATGAGTGAAGATTTTCATGGTTTTCCTTCGCTAGGGTTTTGGAGAGTTAGAGGATTGTACTAGAGTTGGAATAAGTCTATGGTATGTACATGAACTTCATATTTATTCATATTAAAGAATACTTGTATAATTGTAGATTTTATTTTCAACCATCTATTCTTCATATTTTTTGTCATTTCTACCACTTATACGTCTTGTTGATTAAACATAACTTTAAGTTTGTCATTGTTCATTGATTTAAAATTTATATTGAAGAATATAGGGAAGATTTGTTTCTATATGTACAACCATCATAAGTGATTTTCATACATGCTAATCAGGTATGATAAGATTTCCCTATAGGGATAAAACTTATAGCACACTTTGGTATATTTTCTCTTGAATTGTCTGATGTATTAGGGTTGTTAAGGGTTGAAATATTGTATGTTGTTGCTTATGTTTTATTTATATTTCATAACAAACCTATGGTTGAAAATTCATAATCTCAAGAGATGGGAAATCTCTAGTTAAGAGGTGAAATTTATTAATTGTTTGATTCACAAAATTTCTCTAATTTACACATTTATCATTAAGAAAAAAGAATGTCTAATCTAATATACAATTTAAAGGAGATTTAATATGAGGTTTATTATCTTATAATATTCCTTTTATTCAACTATATTAGATGTTCTTATACTGGTTGTGCAATCACAATTTGGTTCATAAATTCCTAAATCAAGACAATCAAACTAAGATGGGAGATTTTATTATGAATCTAAACTCACATAAAAAATAACAACTAATATTTCAATTTTATACTTATATTTGTTCATTACCTCTCTCTCTCTCTCTCTCTCTCTCTCTCTCTCTCTCTCTCTCTCTCTCACACACACACACACACACACACACACACACCAACGTAAATCCCTATCAATTGGGATATTTTAAACACAAGAGGTTTTCATTTCAATTTCATTTTTAGTGCTTATGATTAATAGATTTTGAATTAAGATCAATGTATTGTCTGTATTTATTATTAATTTTAAGCTAAAAAAAAACCTATTGAAAATTGGTATAGGTTAAACCCTAAATGATTTTGAAATTCAAAAACCATAATACAATTTAAATCCAAATTTTTCTATGGAAAAATCTCAATTATATGTGAATTATACTTTAAAAAAAAATTGAATTAAATTATAGTGAGCAAATTTAAATCCTTAGTATACCTTATGAAACCTTAATTAACTCAATTAAACTTTAAATATACACTAATAAACTCTAATTAATATAAACAAAAAACCATGATGGGGTGTTAGGGGATAAGTAGTATCTATTAATAGATGGAATCATAAGTGTATGGAGGGTGCAAGGAGAAGAAGGATGGAAAAATTGAACTATCATGGATTGATCCTCCCACATCGTAGTCATCAATGATGGTGCATTGGAGCATTATGGAGGAAAGAGGGATGGATTAGAGCATTAATTTTCCCATTATGGAGAGAATTTTGTGGGATATGGAGTCCATAAAAGTTTCAAACTATAAGAAAAAAATGTAGCATATGCTTCTTAAGTGCTAGAGCTTCGATTTTGGTTGACTAGAGTAGTCTAGAGAATGTATTGTATTTACATGGGAACTTTGGTTTGGGGAAACAATGAAGAAGGAAGAAACCACAATAATGGTATTAGATGTTGGTAAGTATATTTTTCATAGATTCCCTTGTCAATGTACGGAATAGGTATAGATGTAGGCAGGACCTTCTTGGGATTGGAAGAAGGAACCAACAACAAAGGATCTTGTTACAGCCTACCAAAAATGTTTTTCAAAGAAGTTTAAGAAGGAGGCAAAGGTAATTGAA
>CBVK0103142723.1:8596-45652 GCA_900067695.1 Picea abies
CTCCAGGACACATAAGCAACACTCAAGCCTAGGTTCCCATCGATTTTGACCGTTTAAGGTCTCAAGGATGGCGACTTTTCTGAAGAACAAGGAGGTTTCTACATCTTGCCTGACACAAGAAAGACCAAGCCTACCAAGCTAAAATACAACATTAGATCAACCCAACGCAACCAACATCAATGACACAAATAACCAGAACCTTCTCAACGAGCGAGAAACAATCACATTAAAAGTTAAAGTACAATTTACAAACATCAAATACAAAAGGGCAACATCATCTTCATTGGGAAGCGCATGACCCAAAGCCAAGTTATCATATGCACCTATCGATCAACGTGCATAATGATCCCATTATAAGGAATCATGCTACCATACTATGACAAGCGCGATAGTATCTAAGGCGCAAACTTAAACGGTCCTAAACCCTTAAGTCAAAACACAAACACCAAACACCAAACACCAGAAGTCCAAAACTTAAACTATCAACCTTATGTGAATCAAAATGAGAGCACTCTATTCAATCAAGCTAGACAAGGCGCAAGGTAACTATATTCAATACATGGTTCAAATTTGCAAAATCTAGACGTATCTCATTACCATTTTACCATCATGAGACTATTCTAGCACAATGGGTCATAAAGGTAACTATATTCAATACATGGTTCAAATTTGCAAAATCTAGACGTATCTCATTACCATTTTACCATCATGAGACTATTCTAGCACAATGGGTCATACCACGACTAATATAAAAACTCATAACGATATTCCCTACTTTCTTTAAAATAAAACAATGCTTCCTTACGTTCTTTTCCTTAAAGACACCCCCTTAAAACACCTTAAAGCACTAAAGTATCTTATAATTAATAATGCCATCTTACAAATTTTCATACACGGATTTCATTAACAACATCACTGAGTTCAAATGTTTCTTAATTAGTTCCTTGTCGTAAAAACAATTAAAACTATTAAAAGTGTTAAACATAATAATCACAATTATAACAATTAAAATTGTTGCAATACAATTGAAACTATTATGAGACGAAAATCACAACATCACAATTAAAACAATTAAAACTATGCATAACAATCGTAATCATACCAATTATATCGCTGCATAACAATCATAATCATGACATTTGTAACGATGCATAACATTCCTAATTGTCACAATAGTAATCAAATTAATTTAAGGATAACAATCAATACGTAAAGATCACCAAATGAAATCTTATAATTCCTAATTATCGCAACAATGATCATATTACTTTAAGGATATCAATCATTACATAAAGGTCACCATATAAAATCATATCTCTCCTAATTATCACAACAATGATCATATTAATTTAAGGATAGCAATCATTACATAAAGATTACCATCTAAAATCATATCATTCCTAATTATCACAACAATGATCATATTAATTTAAGGATATCAATCATTACATAAGAATTACCATCTAAAATCATATCCTAACAGTTCACTTTAAACACTATTATACCTTGTGAAGTTTTTAATGATTTCTCCTTTCCCAAGGAGCAATTTAGCAGTTACGTAACGGAAGCAAGGATCTGAAGAACGTGAAATTCAGGACAGCTTGCATCGGGCATAAATGTGGTCGTTCAAGGGGAGCGTGGCTATCGGGTGGTTGAAGGTTAAGTGTCAACAAGGCAATGCTATGGGAACCTGACTGGGATACATCCGAACTATGAGTTGTGGGGGTGAAGGACGCAATCAAGGAAGTCAACAAAGAGAGTTAAGGGCGATGGCGCAAGCTGAGCGCGAGGAAAGCCGAGCTACCCTCCGTGACAGACATATGCTTTTCTTAACCGGAAGGGATGGGACGAAAAGGGACACCGACAGACAACGGAGGGTCTGAGCAAGGCTATGTCTCGTCGGGGAGAATCTAAGCAAGGAAAAAAAGGGCGCAGAGAGGCTCCATAGTCAGAAAGCAACGGTAAGGGATATGGAGTACTGGAAACCTGTGCAATACTACACTTGATAGGAACGGATTTACCCTACTCACATCAAGGTTGGAGGAGGTTCAAAAAATATTTGAGGGGATCTAGAGCTTGGTTCCGACTGCTTCTACAACTCAGTCAACAGATGCAACTTAAGGAAACACAAGGCCACTTTTAGGCATTTTAGAGGTTCCAAGTCATTGTATCAATGGTGTTTAAAGGCACTTTAAACCATAGGACTTGCCCGATCTTTTATTAGCCAACTAAGGAATAAAACTAGCGCTTACAATATTTACTATCCCTTTTGAGGTTGAGCCTGCATACCCAATCACTTAAACTGCTATAAACTACTGTAGTTTCTGAAAGGCTCTGAAAGGGTTGTTATTGATCAAGAGGGTTGTATTGGTTCTTTCCTTCATAACTGTTATGCGTTCTGGAGGTTACTCTTTTGGCCCCCAATCGGTTATTACGATCAAGGTGGGGTTTTCTTTTTAAACTCCCCACAGTGGACCTCGGTCGAGACTGTAAATGTGCTAAACAATCATACAAAATCGTCAAATAAGGAAGTCTGCACTGGGACAAGAGGGCACCTTGGCATTCTTAAAAGATGTTGAACTGTGCTCAAGAGACCACTAAGTGTGTAATACCAAGAGGGTTGCATCCCAACCTCGCCACCAAGGAAAATAGCCAGAAGTGTAAAGCAGAAAAACAAGGAAGAGATAGGTTCTACTATAAGGAGGATGGTCCAAAATTTGAGACTACCAAGGGGTTAAAAGACAACAAGTCGGAGAAGGGAATGCGGGCAAATCTTCAAGTTTACCCTTTTTGTTTTGTTTTGTTTTCTACAGAATTTACACGATCTCATATTTTAAAAGGGCACAATTTTTTTTCTCCAATCCACAAGAAGGAGGTGCACTAATTAGAACATAATAATATCAAAACTCATCAATGAGGAAGCGCACTGAAAAAAAAACTAATCACACATGTCATTGTTTCCCTTAAACCATAATCTACATCTTCCGATCTCACTTTTCATTAGTTTTTGTAACACAGTGTTAAATTTACGTGAGAAAGTGGTGGGAATTCCATCATAGCCACACCTTTTTCAATGGAATGGTGGTCCACAAGAATTACGAATAAATCATGTAGACGGGTAGGTTCACTCTCAAAAGTTCTGCACAATGTTTGAGGCATTTTGTCGGGTGGACGAGGAAATCACAATTGTAAAACAAAATTTAACTTCCATGGATCGCTAATTAATCGCTTGCTTGGAGTCATCTGAGGGCTTCTCGACCGCCATACAAGTTCACTGATTAATCACTTGCCCTTGCATTAATCCGACTCGAACATTTCTCCATGGGAAATTTATTTCACTTAAAGAAGCTTTACCTGTATAACTCCAAGTTTCTATTCCATCCACTCTTTGTTGCCTCCATATTTTATGGATGTTGTCTATGGGCAGTAATAATATCATAGGAAACATCCCTTTTACAAAATTTAAATTAAACTTTTCCATTAGTTTTTGAAAAACTAATGAAAAAGTTTAATTTAAAGAAAAAATAAATAAAAAGAACTAAATAAACTATTTTATGTTAGAATTTTGATCTATGTCCTAACACCTCATAAAAGGTTTTCAAACATTTTTCTATCCGTGATGCCTCAATGAGGTTTTCATCATGGGAATATATATTTTTTTTCCAATGGAATTTGTTAATCATATGGGGAGCCCCCTAAGCTAGTGTGTCCCTCCCCTTTGGGGTCAATTGGGAGGGGACATGACATCTACTAGCTAAGGGATTTTTTCGGTTCTCCTTTGAAGAAGAAAAGCATTGTCATGAAATGATATCCTATAGCCCTTGAATGTGTCAAAACACCTTAGTCATTTTTACTAAACAACATGAAGAATTTTCCATTGAAGAAGCCTCCACATTTTATTAACTAGTCTAGGTGGAAATCTAATGGCTTCCTATACAATTATGATATTTTATTGGAATAAAAATCTTCCCTAATTGTCAAGGTCATATGCCATGAGATGCATCGTTTCCCCTCTAAATGGATGAATAAACATCAAATGAATTTCATGACGCTCTCTGTTAGTGGATACTAATTTGCTTCTTGAGTCTGTTGTTTTTCTAAAAGACTATTTTTTCAGCATTTGACACTTGCTAATTGTTTGTGTCATTTGATGGGGTGCTATAGGACGTAAAACCAAATAGGTATTTGTCATATCTATCTTCTTTGAGTGAGAGAAGTTAAGGAATAATAGAGGTAGAAATAAACACATCTAGTAGGTCTAATAGGTGGAGATCAACTAGAGGTGAGAAGATCAGAAGAAAATTCGATAGACGCATGGAATTTTTTCTTTCTAAAGGGGGGTCATGTTCTTATGATGATGAGAGAATAAAAAACATCGAGGTTCCCTTGAGGTAAATACATCTATTGAAATGATGGGTACCCATGGATCTTCCTCAAATAAACACTGATTTTTGCGTCAACGAAATGATATACTGCATTGCTCCATCGTCATTACATGGTTTGGGGCTATTTTCCATGGATGGCATAAAGGTCTGTTATGACGGAATAACTGAATTGATGGATTATGTTAGACCCTATTACATCTACAAAGATTGGATACAACTAGTCCAATATACAAAAAGTATGCAGAGATATGGCATGGCTGCAAATATTATACAACTAAAAGACAATGATCAACATAAAGGAGCATCTATGTATATTTATGGAAGGACAAAAACAATAGGGAATATTGCAGGGTTTATAAACAGTACACGACCCACAACCACAAATAAGCAACCCGATTGTGTATTTGAGGGGTGTGATGGAAATCATGTATACGTGATGGAAATCGTGTATTCGTATGTGCAATAAAATCAATAGCTCTAGGGGAGGAGTTGTTGATTGATTACAATTTGAATAGAACATATACACACATTGGAATTATGGGGGTGGTACGTATACTATTTTACCCAACCTGTAATCAATGACTTATATTTTATGATTATCATTTACTGTAATATATTGTCATGCATGTTCTAAGTCATTGCAATGTCCAATACACAAATCACTCCTTATGTTCTTTAGTCACTCTTTACTTTGATGTTTTTAACATGCCATGTTTTTGTCCCATGCTTAATATTCATGAACTAAATTTATTTTGCATACATTGTCCCAGGGTGACAGGGGGAAGGAACCAACCTTAGCGCAATCCACACCACCTCCCAAGGAAGACCTTACTGAAGAAGCAATTTATGCCTCTACCACCCCTATGCAAACAACAAAGAAGCTTGTTAAAAAATTAAACATGGAACTCACTTCTTTGATTATGACTGAATCATGAACACATGAGAAAGATGAAAGAATGAAATTCCTGGTGCATCAGATTCACCAATATGGGGCAAGCAACATATTTAATTATTCTATTTATTTATTTAGGATTTTAATTTTATACTCATACAAGTCCTTTATAAAAAACTCATTATTTTTACAGGAGTTTTTGCGGGTAATAGATCATGAGTATGTGTGTGCAGATGTAACGAACCCCATCGTTAGGAAAACAAGCAACACATAACAGGTACAAGTTTTTTTTTGTTTCTTTTTATGTAGGAAAGTAATAACGACATTACGATCAATCATCACAACTTGAATGTGAACACAATGCACACAATTTAGGCAACAACAAACATAACGACCTAGCCTACTTGCACATCATGCAGCTGGAAGCAACATACAAAAATCAATCAGATGAAGAACAAAAATGACTACCCGCCCGTCCTAACCTGTAAGGTTAGAACCTCCAGGACACATAAGCAACACTCAAGCCCAGGTTCCCATCAATTTTGACCATTTAAGGTCTCAAGGATGGTGACTTTTCTGAGGAACAACGAGGTGTCTACATCTCACCCAACACAAGAAATACCAAGCCTATCAAGCTAAAATACAACATCAAATCAACCCAATGCAACCAACATCAACGACACAAGTAACCAGAACCTTCCCAATGAGCGAGAAACAATCACATTAAAATTTAAAGTACAATTTACAAACATCAAATACAAAAGGGCAACATCATCTTCATTGGGAAGCACATGACCCAAAGCCAAGTTATCATATGCACCTATCGATCAACGCGCACAATGATCCCATCATAAGGAATCATGCTGCCATACTACGACAAGTGCGATAGTATCTAAGGCGCAAACTTAAATGGTCCTAAACCCTTAAGTCAAAACACAAATACCAAACACCAGAAGTCCAAAACTTAAACAATCAACCTTATGTGAATCAAAATGAGAGCACTCTATTCAATCAAGCTAGACGAAGCACAAGGTAACTATATTCAATACATGGTTCAAATTTGCAAAATCTAGACGTATCTCATTACCATTTTACCATCATGAGACTATTCTAGCACAATGGGTCACACCACGACTAATATAAAAACTCATAACGATATTCCCTACTTTCTTTAAAATAAAACAATGCTTCCTTACGTTCTTTTCCTTAAAGACACCCCCTTAAAACACCTTAAAGCACTGAAGTATCTTATAATTAATAATGCCAGTTTACAAATTTTCATACAAGGATTTCATTAACAACATCACTGAGTTCAAATGTTTCTTAATTAGTTCCTTGTTGTAAAAACAATTAAAACTGTTAAAAGCGTTAAAAATAATAATCACAATTATATCAATTAAAATTGTTGCAATACAATTGAAACTATTATGAGACGAAAATCACAACATCATAATTAAAACAATTAAAACTATGCATGACAATCGTAATCATAACAATTATATCGCTGCATAACAATCATAATCATGACATTCGTAACGATGCATGATATTCCTAATTGTCACAATAGTAATCAAATTAATTTAAGGATAACAATCAATACATAAAGATCACCAAATAAAATCTTATCATTCCTAATTATCGCCACAATGATCATATTACTTTAAGGATATCAATCATTACATAAAGGTCACCATCTAAAATCATATCTCTCCTAATTATCACAACAATGATCATATTAATTTAAGGATAGCAATAATTACATAAAGATTACCATCTAAAATCATATCATTCCTAATTATCACAACAATGATCATATTAATTTAAGGATATCAATCATTACATAAGAATTACCATCTAAAATCATATCCTAACATTTCACTTTAAACATTGTTATACCTCATGAAGATTTTAATGATTTCTCCTTTCCCAAGGAGCAATTTAGCGGTTACGTAACGGAAGCAAGGATCTGAAGAACGTGAAATTTAGGACAGCTTGTAGTGGGAATAAACGTGGTCGTTCATGGGGAGCGTGGCTGTCGGGTGGTTGAAGGCTAAGCGTCAACAAGGCAATGCTATGGGAACCTGACTGGGATACATCCGAACTGTGAGTTGCGAGGGTGAAGGACACAATCAAGGGAGTCAACAAAGAGAGTTAAGGGCGATGGCACAAGCTGAGTGCGAGGAAGGTCGAGCTACCTTCCGTGAAAGACATATGCTTTCCTTAACCAGAAGGGATGGCACGGGAAGGGACACTGACAGACAATAAAGGGTCTGAGCAAGGCTATGTCTCGTCGGGGAGAATCTGAGCAAGGAAAAAAAGGGTGCAGAGAGGCTCCATAGTCAGAAAGCAACGGTAAGGGATATGGAGTACTAGAACCCTGAGCAATACTACACTTGATAGGAACGACTTTACCCTACTCACATCAAGGTTGGAGGTGGTTCAAAAAATCTTTGAGGGGATCTAGAGCTTGGTTCCGACTGCTTCTACAACTCAGTCAATAGATGCAACTTAAGGAAACGCGAGGCCACTTTTAGGCATTTTAGAGGTTCCAATTCATTGTATCAATGGTGTTAAAAGGCGCTTTAAACCATAGGACTTGTCCGATCTTTTATTAGCCAACCAAGGAATAAAACTAGTGCTTACAATATTTACTATCCCTTTTGAGGTTGAGCCTGCTTACCCAATCACTTAAACTGCTATAAACTACTGTAGTTTCTGAAAGGCTCTAAAAGGGTTGTTATTGATCAAGAGGGTTGTGTTGGTTCTTTCCTTCATAACTGTTATGCATTCTTGAGGTTACTCTTCTGGCCCCCAATCAATTATTACGATCAAGGTGGGGTTTTCTTTTTAAACTCCCGACAGTGGACCTCAATCGAGGCTGTAAACGTGCTAAACAATCATACATAATTGTCAAATAAGGAAGTCTACCCTGGGCCAAGAGGACACCTTGCCATTCTTAAAAGATGTTGAACTGTGCTTAAGAGACCATTAAGTGTGTAATACCAAGAGGGTTGCGTCCCAACCCCACCACCAAGGAAAATAGCCATAAGTGTAAAGCAGAAAAACGAGGAAGAGGTAGGTTGTACTGTAAGGAGGATGGTCCAGAATTTGAGACTGCCAAGGGGTTAAAAGACAACAAGCCGGAGGAGGGAATGCAGGCAGATCTTCAAGTTTACCCATTTTGTTTTATTTTGTTTTCTACAAAATTTACACGATCTCATATTTTAAAAGGGCGCAATTTTTTTTCTCCAATCCACAAGAAGGAGGTGCACTAATTAGAACATAATAATATCAAAACTCATCAATGAGGAATCGCACTGAAAAAAAAACTAATCACACATGTCATTATTTCCCTTAAACCATAATCTACAATTCATCACCCTGAAGCTTCAACGAAGTCAGAGACATAGTACAAGTGCAACAACTTCTAAACAAAATACACTACAATATTCATCATTATTTATATTCATATACATAAAATTTGACTAAAATACAATGCAAATTTACACATGTGTACTGAATCCGAAGGCAAAAAACCCGAAGTCGCTATCCCGTGCCTGCGGTCCGTCGAACTCCTGCTTGCCAACTGCTGAGACCTCACCGATACCTCCCACCCAACGCTAGGGGTACTCTTCTTCCCCTTGAGCCCCTTGACCCGCAAAGGGGCCACACACACAATACTATAGAATGCTATCTCCCAGCTCGCCTCGCAAGGTCGAGCTACCACTCCTTATCTGAGCTGGGTATCCCAACTCCCACAAGAAAAAATCAGCCAAGATAAATTCTGGCAGCTTAACCTTATGCATACTAGATGTGATCCATACTCCTCATCCGCCATCCTTTTTATAGAGTTTTCTTAGTGATTAGTTTCCCAAACCGTCATTAGATTCTTTTTATTAAATTTAATTAGGATAAACCTCCACCGTACACATGTCACCCGATCCCTTAGTTGCACCATAAAATCAATTTATTAATTAATTAAATTTGCCTAATTCCCTCACCCACCTAAAAGCGTTCCTAAAAATTCTCCTCGGTGTCCCTTTATTCCCTTACATTTCTTAAATGACTGACACCTTTCTTAAAACCTAGTTGAGTTCACAAATAGAAGGTTCTAAAGACTAGATTCCCTACTATGTTAGACATTCCCCTTTTCCTTAAGTTTCCCCTTTTCTTCTAAGTTTAGATTTAGCAAGTTTAGATATAAACAACAATTTACCCTTTTAATAAATTAATCCTTCATTAAAATTTTACTTTAATTATTAATGTTTGAAATTTCTTCACCCCCTTCTTGTTACATGTCCATTTAGTTTTTTTTGTTCACATGTTCTACTTAGACCTAGGTTTTAAATTCATTAGTCTTGGAGACAGTTCTTAAGGGAAAAAAATGTTATTAACTTTACTCATACCATCATTCATTTTTAAGGCCGACCAGGTCCTAAGGAGGCATAGTTTTCTAGGTACTAGGTTTATTAACTTACCAGAGTTAAAAATCATGATGTTCACTTCAAGACACACTACATGCTCCAAGGGTGCCACTTGCTTGCATTCCTATTTTATTTGTGCGACGTGCCCTTCAAGACGCACTACGTGCTCCAAGGGTGCCACTCGCCTGCATTCCTGTTTTATTTGTGGGACATGCCCTTCAAGATGCACTACATGCTCCAAGGGTGCCACTCACCTTTTGACTGATTTTGGTAGACGTCAAACCCTTGGAGCCAATACTTCGTCAGGTGACCTTGTGGGAGACTAAGGGCCTCTAAGGAATAAGGTCCTTGCCTTATTGCGTGCCCCTTAGAATCATCGTGAGCAACTGTCACAGTCTGCCGTCACAACATCATGGATCTCTCAAACTAGGTAATCGTTAACCTATAGTTCGAGCCATGATGGGAGTGCTAGTAGGGTGTGGCAGGGATATTGCCACACCTCTCCCTCAATGTCTTTGGTTTCGTACATGACCCCTTTACTCTAAATGTGAGGCTGGTTGGCAAGCTATAGTCAGCTTGCATCCACCAACGAAACATGTTAGCGATAACAATCAACATCTTAATATCTAGTCATATGTCACATCTGTAATATCAAAAACATTCAACCCATAACAGTCCACTCCCTGACTCAATCCAGAATCCAAGGAGATCCATCATTGCCATCGACATCCTCTATCGTCCAGAGTCTTGCACAATCAGGAGAAACCAGTCAATAACACCTGTCAATATAAATATAGAAAAATAACATATCATCAGATCCACAACATTTCATAATCATATTAAAAACAACCAATCCTATAATGAACCAGATCACTTGCACGCAAGTGTTCTCAAAGAATAAGTCCAATTAGGTGTGCGCAGGAGCATGATGTTACATACACCCCCTCTTGTTTAAAACTTCGTCCCAAAGTTTCACAGTATATAAGTGCCGAAAAAAAGTGTCTAACTATATCAATATGTCTAGCTATTGAACAAAAATGGAAACTGCTGATGCATTTCATATGCGTCCTCCCAGGTCATCAAGTGTGGACAATAATTATCCCACTGGACCTTGACCTGATCTACTTTTCGACGCCGTAGCTATCAAATGTGATGGTCTAGAATGCAGATTGGCTCCGCCATCAACACACCATTGTTCAATACCTACAAGGAACTCATGACAATCACATGTGTAGGATCACTAACATAATGTCTCAAAACAAATACGTGAAAAACATCGTGCATACACCTCAAAGAATCAGGCAAGGCTAGTCAATAAGCCATGAGCCCCTTCCTTTCCAAAACCTCTAAAGGTCTGAAAAACCTAGGAGAGAGTTTAACACCCTTTCCAAACTTGATCAAACTCTTGTGTGGTTTCACCTGCAAGAAGACTCGATTGCCAACTTCATAACTACGGTCAACACGATGCACATCGACATAAATCTTTTGTTGGTCCTGCGCTTCCTTGATCCTTTGTCTTATTGTTTGCATTTGATCTTCCATCTCTTAAATCGCTTTTGGTCCCACCAGGACCCTATCCTCAAGATGATCCCAACTCAAAGGCGTCCGACATGGTCCCCCGTAGAGAAACTCAAACGGCGCCATCTTAATGGTGCTTTGATAACTGTTGTTATATGCAAATTCTATCAGTGGCAATAATTCTTCCCAATGCTTTTGTTGGTCTATCACGTACATACACAACATATTCTCTAGGATTTGGTTTGTTCATTTGGTCTGTCTATCTGTCTTCGGGTGATACACAGTACTGAAGTTAAGTTGGGTTCCCAAGGTCTCTTGGACTAGTCCAAAATTGACCTGTAAACACCGACCCTATATCAGATATGATCCTCTTAGGTACACCATGCAGCCTTACAATATCACTGATGAAAAATCTAGCTATGTTAGGTGCTTGATACGTCGTATGCACAGGGATAAAATGAGCACTCTTCATTAGAGTGTCAACTACCACAAAAATTGAGTCATGCCTTCTTGCCGTTAGTGGAAATCCAACAATGAAATCCATCGAAATGACCTCCCATTTCGATTCCGGAATAGCATGTGGCTGTAGTAATCCCGTCGACTGTCTATGTTCATCCTTCACCTGCAGACGTTCTAAACATCTTTCCACGTAGTTGACTACGTATGCCTTCATTCCCTTCCATAAGAATAAGGGTTTTAGGTCTGTAAATTCTAACCTTGTACAATATCTACTGCAAACTAATATTCAGAAAAGAACAAAAAGGATACAATGGAAAATACAAACATTACACAGAGATTTTTCACCTGGAAACCCAGACCGAGAAAACCAACATATATTATATTCATACATTGTGTTACATTTAGTCCAAAACCCTAATTCCTTAACTGGAAATAGAAAACCATCGGCAAAAAACCATGTGCTGAAAAACCAGCTAAATATCATGTGGTCCTGGAAATATGTCATCTCGGTGCGAATTTTTTTTTTGGGGGTGCTGCCCCCGAACCCCCGCGCGGGGGGCTCTGCCCCCCTGCACCCCCCCCTCTAACCCCCCTGCGCACAGAATATAAAACATACCCAACAAGGTATGCCCTCATCTTCGTGACTCTAGGATGAGGCATGTACACTGCTCTATAAGCCTCGTTTAGGATCAAAATACTCAACGCGTCGTTGGGCGGTACATAAATCCGATTATTAAATCTCAATAATCCGTCATTGTCCACAATAACCCCCTCAAATTTTGGCACCATCATTGTGTTTTGTCTGATAAAATCCTTGACCTCTTTGTACTAGTCATCGTCGCGTTGTAAAGTTCGAATCTTTTCACGTAGATTCGTCTGAAGAGGCATCACTGAAAATATGCATGGTCTCTGACTCAATGCATCAACCACTCAGTTCACTGTTCCTTTATGTAAGTAACCTCAAAATTGTACTCTCTAAACAATTCCGACCAATGCCTTTGTTGCGTATTCAAGTCGCTTTGCGTGAAAATGTGTTGTAAACCACAGTGGTCCATTTTTAGTTCGAATTTCCGTCCTATCAGGTAGTGTCTCCAAACTCTCAAGGCATATACAATGGATAACACCTCAAAATTGTGCGTCCCATAGTTCTCCTCATGCCTTCTCAACTTTCTCGAGATGTAAGCGATCACTCAACGTCTTGCATCAAGACTCCGCCTAAGCCTTCCTTGGATGCATAGTGCATACCAAGAATTCCTCGTCCATGTAAGGGACCTTTAGTATTAGCATTGTCGTCAACATCTCCTTGAGTCTCCGGAATGCTTCTGCACATTTCTCGGTCCAGACTAACTTCTTGTTCTTTTGCAATTCCGTAATCGAATTTTCTATCTTCGAAAAACCTTTGACGAACCATCGATAGTATCCTGCTAAACCCATGAAGCTATGCACTTCTAGGAAATTCATCGTCACAGACCATTCCGTAATAGCCTTGGCCTTTGCTGGATCCACAACGATAACTTCACCGAAGATGACATGCCCTAAGTAATGAATCTTCGATTGATAAAACACGCATTTAGATAGTTTCCCAAACAATTTGTTCTCTCGTAGACACTGTAGTACCAAGCGCAAGTGCTCATCATGCTCCTCCATCGTCCGAGAATATATCAAAATGTTGTCAATGAATACTTGGACAAACTTGTCCAAGTATTTGTAGAACACCTTGTTCATCAAGCTCATAAATACCCCTGGGGCGTTTGTTAGTCCAAATGGTAAAAAAATAAACTCGTAATGTCCAAACCTCGTCTTAAAGGCGGTCTTAGGGATTTCGTCCTTTTTGATCTGTAACTGGTGATACCCTGATCTCAAGTCGATCTTTGAAAACACCGTCGTGCCTTTCATTTGATCAAACAGATCATCAATCCTTGGTAACAGATACTGGTTCTTGATTGTTGCCTTGTTGAATTGGCGGTAGTTAATGCAGATTCACCATGAACCATCCTTCTTCCGTATGAAAATAACAGGTGCACCCCACGGTGACACACTTGGATGCATGAGTCCTAGGTACAACAACTCCTTCAGTTGCATTTTCAGCTCCTGTAACTCCGGGGTCAACATTCGATAAAGATTTATTGCTATCGGTTCGGTTCCCGGTTTTAGGTTGATGATAAATTCCAATTCCCTCTCTGGTGGCAACCCTGGTAACTCCTTTGGGAAGACATCTGCAAACTTTCGTGCTACCAAAATATTTTCCAGTCCTTTCGCCATGCCTTTTTCGTTCAACGCAAGGATCGCATATAGCTGGCACCCCTTGCGCATGCTCTTCCGTAGCTATAGGGAAGAGATGAACCTTAGGGAAACTCCTTGGTTCCTTCCTACAATCACACATCTCTATCCCTCATCATCGACCAATCTCAACCATTTCCTCTTACATTTGAGTATCGCCTCATGCGATTCCAACCAGTCCATACTAATCACGACGTCATAAGACCCTAAAATCATGACGTACAGGTTGGCGCTTGTGAAAAACTCTCCTAGGTTAAGGTTATAACCCGTAACCTTTCCTCCAACCTTCTATTTGGTGCCCAAAGCCATTTCTACAAAGCTAAAGTCATCGTGTTCGACTACCTTTATCTTAATTCTTTTTAGCATTGCACCATAAACAAAACTCTCTATAGCACCTAGATCTGTTAAAATACTAACGGTTTGGTCAACAAATGTACCTGATGTCTCGAGAACAGTAGACTAGTGCTCTGCCTGGCGGTTATTCACTGCTACATGAATTCGATGGGCCTTGCCCAAATCTCCCATGGTAGTGGGTCCTGCTGATCTAGATGCTCTGGTCCTCTCAATTGAGCAGTCACGTTGGTAATGTGGCTCTCCACATTTCCAAAACCCGGTCTTTGGTGTAATACTCCTGGTACTTGAAGTAGAAGTTGATGGCCCCCATCCTGGACGACTGGTGTGTTTGGATAAACATGCCTAAATTTCTTTTGCTACAGTCGATGCTGGTGCTGGTGCTGTGGTCCTCTATACAGAGTTCACTGCTGAGGCACTGGTCACCATGGTGTAGTAAATGTGGATCGTCTAGGAGTGCCTCGATACCCCAGTGCATGCCTAACTGGTGTTTGATGTTGCTGCGCACCAGATGTTGCTGGTCCTGTCGGTCTCGCCGGAGTCCTACTCTGACCCCCACTGATGAGCTCCTCCTCTTCTATGAGGGCCTTCTGGACAACATCATGCAAGATTTGAGGCATCAAAATCCTCACTTTCACACGAATGCTAACATTAAGGCCAAACACAAACTTGTTGACCTTAAGCTTCTCATTATTCAGGTGAGGAGCATACCGAAGCAACGCCATAAAACGAGCCTTGTACTCGGGCATTGTACAACCTCCCTGTTGCAAGGTGTTGAACTCGTTGAGATGATACTCAATGAATTCCTTAGATAGATACCTCTCCCGGAACCGTTCCTCGAACAATTCCCATGACACGTCTTCAAAGATCATGTTCAATTGAGGCAAGAGCATCTTCCACCATAAAAGAGCACTGCCCTTTAGTTGAAAGACCACCATGGAGACCTTCATGTTGGAGGTATAGTTGCGAAGTGCAAAGCACATTTCCATATTCTCCAACCATGCCTCGACGACTATGTCGTCCAGGGCACCAAGGAATTCAAAAAAAATTCTCTTCTCAAGTTCGTGGTGAATGCTACCAGTACCAATCGGGGTGTGCAGTGGACCCTCAGGAGGTGTCGATGACCTGGCCTCATCTCTATCCAAACAAATGATCAATGCCTCAGACATCCTCTGAAAGGACCTCATCAACAGAAATCACATCACCCACAACTATTTGTTCCTGCTCGAGAACCTATTTGTCTCCCTGGGGGTTAGACCCCTCAGGCGTGGATTCTATTAGGGGCATCACGCTTCCTCCCCTAGCACCTTGTCATCTGCCTCAGCGACGTCCTCTAACCATGATTACCTGCATGGATACAAACCAAATTAATTAGCGACATTTTATAATCAAGTATGTAATCAATGGAAGTCGTAGTGATCACAAGTCGCAGGTCGAACCGGCTCTGATACCATAGGTAACGAACCCTGTCGTTAGGAAAACAAGCAACGCAAAACATGTAAAATTTTATTTATTTATTTTTGTTTCTTTTTATGTAGGAAAGTAATAATGACATTACAATCAATAATCACAACTTGACGACAAACACAATGCACACAATTCATGCAACAACAAACATAACTACCTAGCATGTTAGCACCAGAAGTCAACTCTAGATTGCAGTAGAGGTAAGCCCAATACCCATCAAATTGTATGTCACAATGAATAATTTTAAGAGGGGTCCAATGGACACGAACTCGGGATTATAACACTTTAACTCAGAAAATTGGGTTGGAATGCACAGGCAAGTGAGGTCTCAATCTAACTTCAGTCAGCAAGTTGTAGCAAGGGTGAGTAGGGGGAAGAACTTGAGAAGAATGGATAGGTCTGCTATGGACATCCGGTCTTCCAAAAGCTTATAGGGGAAAAACTCAGAAAACAAGATCCTCTTGGATTCGAAGTTTCAGACATTGAAGTATGTTTAAGAAACACAGTCATAACAACACAATAATCAAACATACATCACAATGCAACTACAACAACTCGACTGGATTATCCATGCTCGAGCTCTTTAGTGTAAGAGGGAAAAGAAAACACAAGACACTGATTAAAACTAGTTGTGATGTCACTGTGATCAAACCTACATCACAAAAACATAACTACCCTCGACTGGATCATCCATGCCCGAGTGTTCTAACACAACTGTTACAAAGAGATGAAAGGAAACTGACTTACATTAAACAAGAAGTCTCAAATATAGATACATAACCAGAAGAACCAGAGCTTCATTAAAACTTTACAATACGGGAGTGTAGCTCAACCATCAACCTTAACAAAATATGAGAAGACTCCTATATACTCAACAAAACTACAGAAGCATGCTCGAGTCTCTGTATTGATGGCATTACGTCTGCATGATTCCTGACAGACTGTGCATGCAGTCTCCTGTCAGAAGCGAGCTGTGTCAGATGCAATCGTGCTTCAGGAAGGTTTTGCAGCCGAGTCGACTTACTGACAGTCCTTTCTCAGGATTTCCATTTATAGTGGAAACAATGTTCAACCACCACCAACTAACTTCAATAACTGCTTCATCAGGATTCAGAAGGCCCGAGTTGGCATTGCACCTGTGGAATTTGGTGGCCTCTACATTCTGCCATCTGGATATAAGTCAGATGCTATAGGGAGGTCTGAAAACGGATGTGGCTGTTGACGAAGTGATTGCTGTGCTCAACATGGAATAGCAGACAAGAGATTGGTTAGATGAGCAGCCGTGGATGGGAAGAGGAGATTGCAGATAACATGGGGGGCACACAAGTGAGAGCTGAGGTGTAATGGGACGGAGGTGATGTGGAGAAAGAAGATGACGAGGAGGCATAGGGGAGGTCATGAGGCGCTAGGTAAGGGATTTGGGACCCGACATAGGTGGAAGTGGCGTGGAGCGAAGTGGTACAGGGGGCAGGAGATGAGAAGGGGAGATGTGACAGGCGAGACAGTGAGTGGAGGATAGGTGTCGACGGGACAACTGTGGAGCGGCCACTTGTCGACCCAGAATAGGGCGTTATACGCACATGTGCATATCGGGGCTGCGAAAAGTGGTTTGACTCTTCACCGCTTTTGGGCCCGATATGTGTCTCCGACTGACACGTCCCTTTTACGCAAAACCATGGTTTCAAACTGGGCCCGCCCTTTGAATTTTAACGTCCACGCATATTGAGGCCCCAATATGATCAACGACCGTCGATCTAGGGGAGAGGTGAGATTTGGGCACGCTGGCTACTTTTGGTGCCTCCACCAAACTTTTATCCGCCCACTAACTTTGGATTCCTTCCAATCCGTGTTTAGAGGTGACACCACACTGAACCTGTGAAAGGGGAAAAAAACTCCACTATAATTTCCTTGTCTTGCTTTGCGTGATGATGGTTGTCGTCTGTGCTTGGGAATAATAAGAATAATGTGCTAACATAGGTTCCATGGGGGATGTCCTATTCCCTATGAGATGCCAAGAAGTCCCAGCTCCAGTCACCTTGATGTTGGGTTGTGGAGTCTCCTACTAAAACAAAATAAACGTAGAATAAGAACGATATTTACAATGGTGGGACGTCGAATGTGGCTTCATACAATTTTTTTTTTTCAGGAAGTGACGATTTACAGGGCCACCAAAAACTTCGTCACCCTCCAAATTATGCAACCTGTAATTTTTATTTGGAAATACCTCAGAAAATTTGAAGGGTCCAATATAGAGGGCTTCAAATTTACCATCCTTGCCCTTGTCTTGTTTGGGTGCATCCCATTTGAGTACTAGATCTCCCAGTTGGAAATACTTTTTACTGCTCTTCCTGTCAAAGGCCTGCTTGATCTTCTGCTGACGTTCATGTGATTTTTCCAGCATCTGCTCTCTAGTCTGCTGCACTTCGACCAATTGCTTCACTCTCCTGATCATATCATCGAGCTCTCCTTGATAATCCTGAAAGAACTTTGCCACAAGCAAGGAAAGATGAGAAGGAAAGATGGCCTCAACTCAATACACGAGATGAAAAGGAGAGACACCCAGAGATGTCTTTGTTGTCACTCTGTCAGCCCACAGAGCAAATTTAAGCTTTGAATCCCATGCTTTCTTATTGTCCTCTAGCAGTGTTTTGATGATATTTATAAGGCTTTTATTAGAGGACTATGCTATTCCATTGCCTTGGGGATAGTAGGGGGTGTAGTGGTTCAATGAAATTCTGAACTGCTCATAGAATTTGACCAATGGCTTGGCCTTGAAGGATGCAGCGTTGTTAGTGATGATTTTGTTCGGACAACCAAACCTTGCCATAATATCTTCAAGGAAACCAATGACTACTTTGTGCGAAACACTCCTTGTGGGGATAACTTCTATCCATTTGGTGAATTAATATGTTGCAGTTAATATCCATCTGTGTTGACCACTTAAAGCAGGACAAATTTCCCCAATGAAGTCTAGGCCCCATTGCTGAAAGGGTATTGAAGCTACCACATGCTTCAATGGAAGAGACTTGAGCTGCTGCTTCCTAGAGAATTTCTAACATTTGATGCAAGCTCTAACTTTTGCATAGACATCAGTGAATAGAGTAGGCCAAAAGTACCTAGCCCTGAGAATTTTATAGGTCGTAGTTCTCCAAAAGTGATGTCCCCCACACAAGCTGTCATGAAAATCAAACATATTTTTTTGGGCTTCCTGTGGTTCTAAACATATCAGAAGCATTCCTAGAGGGTCTTTCCAATACAAGATTCGGTCAATAAGGCAATATCTGATTGCTTTGAGCTTTAAAGCCCCTGTCTTTCTCTTCCCCATTCCATCTGAAGGTCGCAAATCTTGCAAAAAACATATATACCAGGTGCATTATGCCAATGGAGGCCCGTCCTGAGGGATTTTATCAGGCACTTTAGCTTGCTGATTTTCTGAGCAAGTGTTGACGAAGTTAACCTCCAAAGATTTACAATTAGATCCAGCTAACAACTTGGCTAAACCTTGGCCTTTAACTAGTTTGGTGGGTTTTATTTCCAGATCAAATTCAAGGATTTTGGCAATCCACTTACTCCTTCTCCCGTCTATGTTAGGTTGAATGAGAATGTCTTTCACAGAAGCTGAAGGAACATATGCAATGATCTTCGAATGCAGAACATAGACTCTGAAAGATTTGAGAGCTTTCACCAAGGCATAGGCTTGCTTCTCCATGATGTCATATCTGATCTCAACATCCCTCAATGATCTACTAAAAAATGAAATGGGCTGCTCCAGCCCTTCCGCATTCTGCTGCAATAAAACAACTACCACTGTATCAAAATAAGAAAAGGAAAAAATTAGAAAATCCTTGGAATAATCAGGATTGATCAGTACAGGTGCCTTAGTCAATGCTTTTTTGATTTGGTTGAAGGGTTCTCTGGGCTCAACATTCCATTTTATTTCATCCCCCTTCCTGAGCATGGTTGTGATATGATTCACCAATTCAGCAAAATTTGAAACAAACATTCTCAGAAAATTGATTTTGCCTAGGAAGGACTGAAATTCTTTCTTGGATCTGGGAGGTGACAAGGCTTGAATAACTTCCACCCTGCTTGAATCAATTCTGACCCCCTCAGTTGATACTATGTGTCCCAATAATTTTCCCTCTTTCATGGCAAACAATGACTTCTTGGGATTTAAGGAGAGACCAAACCTTCTGCATTTCAAGAAGACCTTTCTTAGATGACAACAATGTTCTTTATTAGATCTTGAAAATACTGTAATGTCATCTAGGTAGATGACTACAAATTTGTCCCTTTCTCCAATAAAAGCTATGTCCATGGCTCGCTGAAAATTTTCCCTTGCGTTCATCAGTCCAAAGGGCATTTTGGCATACATGAATGTGCCCCAAGGATTAGTGAAGGTTGTCTGTTCTATGTCTTCAGGCAGGACAAAGATCTGATTGTAGCCAGAAAATCCATAAATCATGGAAATCCTGGATGCACCTGTCACCTTCTGCAATATGTGTTCCATCTTTGGAAGTGGGTAATTGTCCTTCTTAGAGCTCCTGTTCAGGTTTATGAAATCAACACAAAGTCTAATTTCTCCATTCTTCTTCCTCACTGGAACCAGGTTGGCTACCCATTCAAAATATCTCAAAGGGACAATGATCTGAGCATCCAACAACTTCTTTACCTCCCTTTCCATAATAGGCAACAACATAGGATTTGTTTGTCTTAATTTCTTCCTAAATGGTTTGGCCTCCTCTTTCAATGGGATCTTATGCTCAATGAAAATTGTGTCGTATGTTTTGAGGTCTTCATAGGTCCAGGCAGGCAAACACATCAACAAATTCTCTTAATAACTCACTATACTCGACTCTTTGTTCCTTTGACAAGATGCTTGACAACTTGACAAATTTTGGATTCCTCTCTTTGCCAATATTGCACTCAGTTATGTCAGGATCCCCATTTGAGACTTTACCCTTTACTACCACATCATTTCTGTCAAACAGTCTCTCCAAAGGAACTAGTCCCTTTGGGATGTGATTGATGGGTAACTGGACAATGTGATGATCAACAATGTTGTTCAGAAAAACATCACAATGAGGATCTATTCTTTAGTCAGGATCTTTATCAATGTGTAATGCAGAAAACTCACCAACGGTCTCCAAAAACCTTTTGATCTCAAGATCATCCTCAAACACTTTCCAATGCTTGACATTGTCAGGTATAGAGGGTCTATATTTTACTTTATATCATACCTAAATTTAGGTGGCAGAGGGACTGCAAAATTTCTTGCTTAATCATCCAAAGAATCAACCATGACGTTTTCTTCTCTGAGAACAAATGAAATGTTAAAAGCTAAGAAAAAACTGTCAATGAGGTCCAAAACTTCATTTCTATAACTTCTAAGCCGAGGGTGTTTGGCCTGATAAGTATTATTGATCTGTTGGACGATCAAATCAACATCCACAAACACTGATATCTCTTTAATCCCCATGCCTTTTGTAGCCCTCAATCCCAGAACAAGAGTTTCATATTCTGCCACATTGTTGGTAGACTCAAACTCTAATTTGTATGACAGAGATATAATTTCTTGAAAAGGTGAAAACAATACCACTCCCGCACCAACACCTTCTCTAGAAGAGGCTCCATCGAAGAAAACTTTCCACACAGAGGTAATGGGAGAAGAATCTTCGCAGAGAGTAATGAACTTTTTGATCTCAAGAGGAGGTTCAGGGGCATCAGTGAGTTGCAATAAGAAGGATCCCAAATTAGTGTCAAGTGCAAAGATATGATGATTGGTGGGGTTTGCTTCATCACTAATAATATAGGCCAACTGAGCTTCTCTATACAGTCTCCTATGCTCCCCCCCAAGCACATGAATAGTAGCAAATGTGAGGTCCATATGCAATGTTCCTGCAAGCCTTTTTATCGAAGATCTTGACAAGAGCATGCCAAACTTGGGGGGAACATCAACTACCACAATATCCATGACCATACTTTTCATGGGTAGATGAAACAAGGTCACAACTATATCTTTGATAACCCCAAGAAATTGCACCCTCCTTGAATCAAAAGAATACAAATCATGATAAGCTTTTGTGATTTATAATCTGAGTTCTTCCATGACAGTTTTGGGCATGAGATTATGAGATGCCCCTGAGTCTATCAAAAATTTTTGCAGCACCTTATCATGTATGTTCAGGGATGTATAAAAGGGAGGGGATGGATCATCTCTATCTTCTACCATAGGACCTAAGATGACTACTGGTTTTTCATCTTGGAGATTTATTGAATCTGTGGAATGGCAAGATGGCTTATACTACAACAACTTAGAGAGGGATTTTTTGAAGTCTTCGTGCTTGACCAGTTCTGAGAGGGGCACATGGATTCTAATTTTTTGAATTTCATGCTCGAAGCTAAAGGAGGAAGGGAATTCAAAATTTCTCTCAATTCTGGGACAGGACCTTTAGCTATTAGCGAGGGATTCTGAGTTTTATTCTCCTGGATGTCGCTTGCTACATCTTCAGCAGGATTTTCTTTTCTGGTAATCTGCTCAGGAACATCAAGCTTTCCTCCTTTCTTTTTGGAATTGAGGTTGTATCTATTTGGGATGTCATTAGCCTTATCCCCCTTGCTCAACTTGTTTAATTGGATGTCCATGAGAGACTCTTCGTATGCTGATTGAGTTAAGTGAGGAGAAGAGGATGTATCTTCAAAACAACGAATTTCTGGATTGAGGTCTTCTTCCTCTCCACCCTCATCTATAACAAGGTTGTTTTGAAGAGGGGTCTGGATTTTTTGATCATCCCTATCTCTGTTCCGAGGTTCTCTTTGCATAATCTGAGGAGCATTGTTATTCGGCCTCCTGAAGTTGCCTCTGTTATCAACATTTTGAGGATTTATGTATGTCTGCTTCCCTTCTAATTCCAACCTTTCCATTCTAGTGAAAAGTGATTTTAGTAACTTGGTTACTTCGTCCATTTGAGAGGGAAGGGGGGGGGGAGGCAGAGGAGTTGGAGGTTGAGGCTTCATATCTTCCTCTTCCTATGTCTCTATCAACCTTATTCCTGAGTTGGTCAACTGCCAATATGTTAGACTCTACTTCTAGGGCTGCATCTTGCATATGAGCCAAGGAGGTAGCTCTTCTCTCTCTTAATAGGAGGCATAAGTTAGGGTCAAAAGCACTAGCATATGTGATTTTGGCAGAGGCCTTTGTAGGCTTTATCTCAGTAGGGATCTTATTGTACATTTTGTTGAATCTTTTGGAGAAGTCAGAGATAGACTCTCCCTCTTTTCTCTTTAGGGACCCAAACTCTGTGATGTAATACATGAAGTCCTTTTTATCCCCCCAATGTCTCAAGAAGACATCATCTAAAGCCTCAGTCCCATCAATGGATCCAAGGGTCAGGGCCCTGAACCACTTTATGGCTTCTCCATCAATACTGTGGACAAAAATCCTCATCCACACATCTTCATTTACTATGACATAGTTGTCAACATAACTATAGAAAGCTACAAGGTGCTCCTCTGTAGTGATATCTCCCTCCCCCGTAAACTTAGGCAACTACTTAAGATATCCACCAATTGGGAGGGCATTAAAAGGCTGAGGTAAAATGACAGGGGCGTATCTGGCAACTACTATAGCGTCCATCCTATTTTTGGGGGGATTATCTTCTGCCATTGGAGCATGAACAGGGGGAGAACCAGGAGGGGATGGAACTTGGACAGGGGAGGTTGGAGGTGTGCTTCTGGGAACAAAGGGAAACAACCAAGGCTCTAGAGAAAAGGCCTCAGGGCTCAAGGGAACAAAGGTTTCCCTCTCTGTCAAAGCAACAACTTTGACAAGAGGAGGAGTAGTGAAACGGGGGGAGGGGAAATCAATAGGAAAACTCCCAAAATTTAAACTTCTAGAAGCTCCAACAGATGGTGTAATAGGAAAGTGAGAAACAACTGCTGGAGTTGCTATAGGAGGATGGTGAAAATCATCAGAAATACCTGGTTTAGTAGCTGAAGTACCTTCTTGAAGGATCTTTCATCTTCTGATGACTTTCTCTGGGTCAGCTTTAGGTGTTGCTAAAGGTAGTTGTGGAGTAGACCTCGTGTGTCTGCCTTTGGAAGCCATAACTGAAACAGTGTAGTCATCAGGTGCACAGTTGCAATCTTCAATGTACTAAGCTCTAATTCATCTTCAGAACCAATAAGCTTTGTCGTTCAATCCCAAGGAAAATCTTCAATTCATCCCTGACAATGGTGCCATAAATGTTAGCACCAAAAGTCACCTCTGGATTGCGGTAGAGGTAAGCCCAGTACCCATCAGTATGTATGTCACAATGAATAATTTTAAGAGGGGTCTAATGGACACAGACTTAGGATTATATCGCTTTAACTCAGAAAAATGGGCTGGAATGCACAGGCAAGTGCGGTCTCAATCTAACTCTAGTCAGTAATTTGTAGCAAGGGTGAGTAGGGGGAAGAACTTGAGAAGACTGGAGAGGTCTGCTATGGACATCCGGTCTTCCAGCAGCCTATAGGGGAAAAACTCAAAAAACAAGATCCTCTTGGATTCAAAGTTTCAGACACTGAAGTATATTTAAGAAACACATTCATAACAACACAATGATCAAACATACATCACAATGCATCTCCAACAACTCGACTGGATCATCCATGCTCGAGCTCTTCAGTGTAAGAGGGAAAAGAGAACACAGGAAACTGATTAAAACTGGTTGTGATGTCACTGTGATCAAACCTACATCACAAAAACATAACTACCCTCGACTGGATCATCCATGCTCGAGTGTTCTAACACAACTGTTACAAAGAGATGAAAGGAAACTGACTTACATTAAACAAGAAGTCTCGAATACAGATACATAACCAGAAGAACCTGAGCTTCATTAAAACTTTACAATACAAGAGCGTAGCTCAACCATCGACCTTAACAAAATATGAGGAAGACTCCTATATACTCAGAGCAAAACTACAGAAGCATGCTTGAGTCTTTGTATTGAAGGCATTATGTCTGCATACTTCCTGACAGACTGTGAATGCAGTCTCCTGTCAGAAGTGAGCTCTGTTAGACACAATTGTGCTTCAGGAAGGTTTTGCAGCTGAGCTGACTTATTGACATTCCTATCTTAGGCTTTCCATTTATGGTGGAAACGATGTTCAACCACCACCAACTAACTTCAATAACTGCTTCATTGGGATCGAGAAGGCCAGAGTCGGTACTGCACCTGTGGAATTTGGTGGCCTATGCATTATGCCATCTGGATCTAAGTCAAATGTTGTGGGGAGGTCTGATAATGAACGTGGTAGTTGACGAAGTGATTGGTGCGCTCGGCATGGAATAGCGGATGAGATATTGGCCAAGTGAGCAGCCGTGGATGGGAAGAGGAGACTGTGGATAGCGTGGGGGCCACACAAGCGGGAGCTGAGGTGTAATGGGACGAAGGTTATGTGGAGAAAGAATATGATGAGGAGGTAGAGGGGATGCCGTGAGGTGCTAGGTAAGGGAGTGGGGACTCGACACAGGTGGAAGTGGCGTGGAGCGAAGTGGTACAGGTGGAGGGAGATGAGAAGGGGAGATGTGACAAGCGAGATGGTGAGTGGAGGATAGGTGCCGGCGGGACAACTGTGGAGCGACCACTTGTCGACCCGGGATAGGGCGTTATACGCACATGCGCATATCGGGGCTATGAAAAGTGGTTTGACTCTTCACCGCTTTTGGGCCCGATATGTGTCTTCGACTGACACGTCACTTCTTCACAAAACCATGTTTTCAAACCTGACCTGCCTTTCGAATTGTAACGTCTACACATGTTGAGGCCCCGATATGATCAACGACCGTCGATCTGGGGGAGAGGTGAGATCTGGGTACACTGACTACTTTTGGTGCCTCCGTCAAACTTTTATCTGCCTACTAACTTTGGAGTCCTTCCAATCTGTGTTTAGAGGTGGCGCCACACTGAACCTGTGAAAGGGGAAATAATGCCATTGTAACTACCTTGGTCTGCTTTGCACGCTAACAGTTGCCGCCTGTGCCCGGGAATAATAACAATAATGTGCTAACATAGCCTACTAGCACATCATGCAGCTGGAAGCAATGTACGACAATCAATCAGATGAAGAATAAAAACGACTACTTGCCCGTCCTAC
The DNA here is from genome assembly GCA_900067695.1 of Picea abies. NCBI lineage: Eukaryota > Viridiplantae > Streptophyta > Pinopsida > Pinales > Pinaceae > Picea > Picea abies. The sequence continues at coordinate 34,516 of CBVK0103142723.1, forward strand.
CCTGCAAGGTTAGGACCTCTGGGGCACATAAGCAATACTCAAGCCTAGGTTCCCATCGATTTTGACAATTTAAGGTCTCAAGGTTGGTGACTGTTATGAGGAACAAGGAGGTGTCTACATCCCACCTGACAAAAGCAAGACGAATCCTACCAAGCGAAAAGACAACATCAAATCAACCCAATGCAACCAGCATCAACGACACAAGTAACTAGAACCTTCCCTACGAGTGAGAAACAAATCACATTAAACGTTACAGTACAATGTACAAACATCAAATAGAAAAGGGAAACATCATCTTCATCAAGAAGCGCATGACCCAAATCCAGGTTATCATATGCGCCTATCAATCAACATGCACAATGATCCCATCATAAGGAATCATGCTGCCATACTATGACAAGCACGATAGTATCTAAGGCGCAAACTTAAACGGTCCTAAATCGTTAAGTCAAGACACCAATACCAAACGCCAGAAGTTCAAAACTTAAACTGTCAACCTTATGTGAATCAAAATGAGAGCACTCTATTCAATCAAGCTAGATGAGGCAAAAGGTAACTATATTCAATACATGGTTCAAATTTGCAAAATCTAGACATATCTCATTACCAGTTTACCATCATGAGACTATTCTAGCACAATGGGTCATACCATGACTAATATAAAAACTCATAATGATATTCCATACTTTCTTTAAAATAAAACAATGCTTCCTTACATTTTTTTCCTTAAAGACACCCCATTAAAACACATTAAAGCACTGGAGTATCTTATAATTAATAATGACAGTTTACAATTTTCATACAAGGATTTCATTAACAACATCACTGAGTTCAAATGTTTCTTAATTAGTTCCCTGTCGTAAAAGCAATTAAAACTGTGAAAAGCGTTAAACACAATAATCACAATTATAAAAATTAAAACTGTTGCAATACAATTGAAACTATTATGAGACGAAAATCACAACAACATAATCAAAACAATTAAAACTATGCATAACAATCGTAATCATAACAATTATATCGCTGCATAACAATCATAATCATGACATTTGTAACGATGCATAACATTCCTAATTATCACAATAGTAATCAAATTCATTTAAGGATAACAATCAATACATAAAGATCACCAACTAAAATCTTATCATTCCTAATTATCACAACATTGATCATATTAGATTAAGGATAACGATCATTACATAAAGATTACCATCTAAAATCATATCATTCCTAACTATCACAACAATGATCATATTAATTTAAGGATAACAATCATTACATAAGGATTACCATCTAATATCATATCCTAATATTTCACTTTAAACATTGTTATACCTCGTGAAGATTTTAATGATTTCTCCTTTCCCAAGAAGAAATTTAGCGGTTATGTAATGGCAGCGAGGATCTGAAGAATGTGAAATTTGGGACAACTTGCAGCGAGCATAAACGTGGTCGTCCACGAGGAGCGTGGCTGTCGGGTGGCTGAAGGTTAAGCATCAACAAGGCAATGCTACGAGAACCTGACTAGGATACATTCGAACCGTGAGTTGCGGGGGTGAAGGACACAATCAAGGGAGTCAATAGAGAGAGTTAAGGGCGATGGAAGAAGCTGAGCGCGAGGAAGGCCGAGCTACCCTCCGTGCTGGACTAACACTTTCCTTAACCGGAAGGGATGGCTCGGGAAGGGACATTGACAGACAACAGAGGGTCTGAGCAAGGCTATGTCTCGTCGGGGAGAATTTGAGCAAGGAAAAAAAGGGCGTAGAGAGTCTCCATAGTCAGAAAGCAATGGTAAGGGACATGTAGTGCTGGAAACTTGAGAAATACTACACTTGACAGGAACGACTTTACCCTACTCACGTCAAGGCTGGAGGAGGTTCAGAAAATATTTGAGGGGATCTAGAGCTTGGTTCTGTCTGCTTCTACAACTCAGTCAACAGATGCAAATTAAGAAAATGCGAGGCCACTTTTAGGCATTTTAGAGGTTCCAAGTCGCTTTATCAATGGCGTTAAAATGCACTTTAAACCACAGGACTTGCCCGATCTTTTATTATCCAACCAAGGAATAAAACTAACGCTTACAATATTTACTATCCCTTTTGAGGTTGAGCCTACTTACCCAATCACTTAAACTGCTATAAACTACTGTAGTTTCTGAAAGACTACGAAAGGGTTGTTATTGATCAAGAGGGTTGTGTTGGTTCTTTCCATCCTAACTATTATGCATTTTGGCGGTTACTCTTTTGGCCCCCAATAGACTATTACGATCAAGGTGGGGTTTTCTTTTTAAACTCCCCACAGTGGACCTCGGTCGAGGCTGTAAACTTGCTAAACAGTCATCTAGAATCATCAAATAAGGAAGACTGTGTTGGGCTAAGAGGGCGCTTGGCCATTCTTAAAATATGTTGAACTGTGCTCAAGAGACCACTAAGTGTGTAATACCAAGAGAGCTGCATCGCAACCCCACCACCAAGGCAAATAGCCAGAAGTGTAAAGTAGAAAATCAAGGAAGCGATAGGTTCTACTATAAGGAGGATGGTCCAGATTTTGAGACTGCCAAGGGGTTAAAAGACAACAAGCTGAAGAAGGGAATGCAGGCAGATCTTCAAGTTTACCCATTTTTTTTTGTTTTGTTTTCTACAGAATTTACATGATCTCATATTTTAAAAGGGCGCAATTTTTTTTCTCCAATCCACAAGAAGGAGGTGCACTAATTAGAACATAATAATATCAAAACTCATCAATGAGGAAGCACACTGAAAAAAAAACAAATCACACATGTCATTGTTTCCCTTAAACCATAATCTACAATTCATCACCTTGAAGCTTCAATGAAGCCGGAGACACAGTCCAAGTGCAACAACTTCTAAACGAAATACACTACAATATTCATCATTATTAATATTCATATACATAAAATTTAATTAAAATACAATGCAAATTTGCACATGCATACCGAATCCGAAGGCGAAGAACCCAGAGTCACTATCCCATGCTTGTGTTCCGTCCAACCCTTGCTTGCCAACCACTGAGACCTCACCGGTACCTCCCAGCCAACGCTAGGGGTACTCTTCTTCCCCCGGAGCCCCCCGAGCCGCAAAGGGGCCATACACACAATACCAAAGAATGCTATCTCCCAGCTCGCCTCGCAAGGTGGAGCTACCACTCGTTATTCGAGATGGGTATCCCAACTCCCACAAGAAAAATTCAGTCAAGATAAATTCCAACAACGTAACCTTACACATACCAGACGTGATCCATACTCCTCCTCCACCATCCTTTTTATAGAGTTTTCTTAGTGATTAGTTTCCCAAATCCTCATTAGATTCGTTTTATTAAATTTAATTAGGATAAACCTCCCCCGTACACATGTCACCCGATCCCTTAGTTGCACCAGAAAACCAATTTATTAATTAATTTTATTTGTCTATTTCCCTCACCCACCTAAACGCGTTCCTAAAAACGTTCCTCGGTGTCCCTTTATTCCCTTACATTTCTTAAATGACTGATGCCTTTCTTAAAACCTAGTTGAGTTCATAAATAGAAGGTTCCAAAGACTAGATTTCCTACTATGTTAGACATTCCCTTTTTCCTTAAGTTTCCCCTTTTCTTCTAAGTCCAGATTTAACAAGTTTAGATATAAACGACAATTTACCCTTTTAATAAATTAATCCTTCATTAAAATTTTACTTTAATTATTAATGTTTGAAATTTCTTTACCCCCTTCTTGTTACATGTCCATTCAGTTTTTTTTGTTCACATGTTCTACTTAGACCTAGGTTTTAAATTTACTAGGCTTGGCGACAGTTCTTAAGGGAAAAAATTGTTATTAACTTTACTCATACCATCATTCCTTTTTAAGGCCGACTAGGTCCTAAGGAGGCATAGTTTTCTAGGTACTAGGTTTATTAACATACTAGAGTTAAAAATCGCGACGTGCCCTTCAAGACGCACTACGTGCTCCAAGGGTGCCACTCTCTTGCATTCTTGTTTTATTTCCACGATGTGCCCTTCAAGACGCACTACGGGCTCCAAGGGTGCCACTCATCTTTTGATTGATTTTGGTAGACATCAAACCCCTAGAGTCAATACTCCGCCAAGTGACCTTGTGGGAGACTAAGGGACTCTAAGGAATAAGGTCCTTGCCTTATTGCACACCCCTTAGAATCATCGTGAGCAATTGTCACAATATTCCCTCATGACATCGTGGATCTCTCAAACTAGGTAATCGTTAACCTATAGTTCGAGCCACGATGGGAGTGCTAGTAGGTTGTGGCAGGGCTGCTGCCACACCTCTCCCTCAATGTCTCTGGTTGTCGTTCATGACCCACTGCAAATGTGAGTCTGGTTGACAAAATATCATCATCCTGCATCCACCAATGAAATGTGTCATTGATAACAATCAACATCATAATATCTAGTCATATGTCACATCTGTAATATCAAAAACATTCAACCCATTAGTCATATGTCACATCTGTAATATCAAAAACATTCAACCCATAACAGTTGACTCCCTCACTCGATCTGGAGTCCAAGGAGATCCATCGTTTCCATCGACATCCTCTAACTTCCAGAGTCCTGCACACCAAGGAGAAACCATTCAATAACGCATGTCGATATAAATATAGCAAAACAACATTTCATCAAATCCACAACATCTCATAATCATATTCAAAACAATCAATTGTATAATGAACCGGATCACTTGCGCGCAAGTGTCCTTAAAGATTAAGTCCAATCAGGTGTGCGCAGGAGAGGGATGTTACAACATAGCTCGATGTTGGTACCAGCATCGTTGGTACACTGACACCGCATCATACTAGTAGCCACACCAATACACCCGCCAGTGTCGATGTTAGTAGTGCATGCCCTCACATGCCAGAATGTGAAGGGGATTCTGTGGATGTAGAAGGTGACATTGGAAATATTGAGGCATGCTTTCCTGGATCTTCCAGTGCCACTATCACGGGAACACTATCGATTACCTTTTTGGTAGATGATGACATGATCCCCATGAAAATTCAAAGGCTTCCAACTATTTAAGAATTACGTGTTTTAATTATTATGTACAATCTAATTGAAATTTCGTATAATGTGCGATTATTTTAAACTAACGATAATATCGTTTTGCAAAAAATGATATTTTTAATAAACACATGAATGAGTTGAATTTAGATATGTTTGGGGCCACCATACGCACAAGGTGGAATGTCCAAAGTTCCAATTTGAAATATCAACTCATTTGCAAGTTGGTTGTCATGTTCGGTGAGGGCACCTTCAACAAATCCCAAGTCACCTCAAAAGTAGGCTAACATTTAAAACATATGTGGGACCAATATAAGGTTCATCTACAAAATAACCCTATGTACACGCTTCCTCCAATGATTCCATAGAGGGAGTGGAAGGCCCTAATTGATGATGCAAAGGAGAAGACGCTCTGAAAACAAGGAAAGACACCACCCGACTCAGGAAGGTATGTGACACTTCTAATAATGTAATTATGATGCTTTATCGTCATTGTGACATCTGATTACATTTTTGAAACTTTTTAATACAAGCTCCCAGACACATCCAAAGCCACTGTGGCCAGGATAACAAAACATGGGCATCACAAATTTGGCCCATGTGGTTACTCGAAACTAGCCACAAGAATTGTAAGTACAAAAAAATCAATTGCATCCAAATAATATATTGTTAACAATTTTAAATTAATTGCATAGAAGAAGCAAAATTCATGTTGCTATGCAAAATTGCAGGGATTGGATTTCAAATAAGATCCAACACCGGAAGACCTCAAGATTGCTTTCGAAAAAGGCTATGATGTTGTGGTTGAACTCGGAAAAATCTTGTGGCAAACACAACCTTTCGTCATTGAAATCGACATACATGTAAGTAAAATCAACGAAGATTATTTAAAATTCATTACTTGTAAATCTATTGATTATTGTCAATTGGTTTTAGCGCGAGTGGTTTATGTGGAGGAGTGTTTCCCTCCCCACCGAGGTTCTATTCCTTGAAGTTACATGTTGTGCCATTAATGGGTCTATTAGATACTCTTGTTGTTCAGCCCCAATATTCTGAAAATGCTCATCCCCCCATGTTCTCTCCCAGATTTTGGGGAGGTATTACCTGGACGTAGCGAGTACCAATGGTGTCGTGAACCACATGGTATGTATATATATATATAAACAATATATTGATTATTATTCTCGGCTATAAAGTAATGAGTTTTTTTTGTTTTAAGCAGGATGCAACCTATGAAGAAACAAACGTCCCCACTAGTGGGACAGAGCCTAGTGACGGCGGAGTGCCACCCAATGGAGGTGGTGTGCAAATCAATAGTGGAAGTATTTCATGTTGTATGGATTATAATTAACAACATTTATTTGAAAACACTATATTAATTATAAAATTTCATGTTTCAACTCTAGAGCATGTAGAGGATGAGGTCAGACAAGAAGAGGAACATATGGCCACATCCCAAAATAATTTGCTTTCCTCCGCTACTGAAGAAGGTAAAGTACACTCTAATTCTCTTTTTATTGATGAAATACTTGTAATAATAATAATAAACAATACTAATTTAACATTTCTTTCTTATTGTAGTCGATGATCCGTGCCCCCCCTTGCAACAACCTGGACGGGGTCGTCAGTAAGACATGGAGGGGCCAAACAAACTGGAGGGGAAGAAGGACTTGAATATTTCCTTGCTAAATACATTTTAAAAATGAAGAAACAAAAAAATAAATGATTGTAATATAGTTATATAATTAGAAACATACTAAACCATATTGCGAAAACATATTTTTTATGATAATGTTTTTTGAGATGAAGTATATTGCGTCTATGATTAATGAATGAATGAATGAATGAATGAATTTTATATGTTAATGAATGAATGAATGAATGTTATATGATAATGAATGAATGAATGTTATATGTTAATGAATGAATGAATGTTATATGTTATTCCGAACCACATGTGTTTCTTCATGAATTTGTTGTTTTGCTGGTGTCTATGCATGAATATGAATGTGTCGATTTCAACTATTTTGCATCTATGATTAATGAATGAATTTTATATGATATATGTTATTCAAAACCACACATGTTTCTTCATGATTTTGTTGTTTTGCTGGTGTCTATGCATGAATCTTAATGTGTTTCTTTCAACTATTTTCTAGTAGATAGGGGGGGGGAGGGGCCATAAGAGCTTCCACCTTCACGTGGTTGGACTTTTTCAGTAGAGAATAAATTAGGATTTGGATAATCTTGGAGCAAACCTCCCTCAATGCAACATAGAAGCAACAAAGTCAATGTTGACTTCACTGCCACTCCTTAAAATTAAGGGAGGTTTTCTCCAAGATTAGACTACTCCAATAAATTATTATTGAAACCAAGAAGAGCTCATTCAGGTATTCATGCACTCAAGTCTATTTAATTATTATTTAGTCATAAAATATTTGTTAATTTATTATATTATTTTGTTGATTCTTTAAGTGTTGATGTATTATGATGATATATTCTTCATTGTGATCAATCAAGACCACCTCATTTTCAAGAAAAGGCAGAGGTCATCATGCAGTGCTTAACAAGAAATCTATTGGTAACTATCAAGCAGGGCATCAAACCTTAATCAATCAACCAAGGCAGACTAAGGTGATCCCTTGCCAATCAACTTTAAGTTTATTTTTGTTGTTGTTTTTTAAAGTAATATTATGTGGAGGTTTTATTAATTTTTTGTTGTTCCTATTTCATATTATCATGTCTCTAGAAGAGGTACACCTTCATTAGCTTGTTCTTGTCATTCACAAATACTTCATTTTGTGTATAATATCATGTGACAAATGTGTTTTCAATTATTGGTACTCAAAGACATTGTTTTTAGACAACTAGCTATATAGGCCCACTCATTTCATTAATGAAAAACGTAGATTAAATGAATAATTTTTTGGTATACTAAGCTCATCCAACTCAAACATGGTATTTTTAGGATATTTAAGTGTGTGCTATTTTTCCTTTTATAAGTTAAAGAATACGAGTAAAATAAAATATGAGTGTATGAAGGTTAGGCATGATTGTCAACCTTGTAACCTAATGTCACAACCAACCAAAGATTACCCAATGTTTGTGGCATGTCTTACCATGTGTAAGGGCACCCAAACTAGCTCATCCATGAACCAACCTACTACTACGCCCATCTGTGTCAACCAATGAGCACCAAGGTTTGAAATTCTTCTGGATAGCAATTAAGCACTTGTTTGCCAAACCAAACCATGTGGATAAGATTTGTATGCACCCATGTCATTAAAAGAAACAAGTGGAGGTTGCCACTCATCAAGATAGGATCATATTTAACTTAGTTTAGAAGGGAAGAAGTTTCATGCATTGCCTATATAACACATACCCAACAATTAATGTACTAACTTACCCAAACGGGGCCCACATGACTTTTGGCGTTTCATCTCCTAGGGTTAGGTTTTTGGATGTATAGGGTTTTGGAATTCATGTTTATCATAACAAGGCCTTCAGAGCCTCATTGTAATCATCTTCTTGCGAATGAGCATAGCCGTCACATCTCTTCTCATAGATAAAGCTGCCACCATTCTAGTGAGTCTTGCACTCTGTATTTTTTACAGTATCTTTACAATTCTTTCATTAATAGAAATCAAGTATTGTTGTATTTCTCTATTTCTGGAAATTACCATGAGTATTTCATTGTAATAACTATTCTTTCATTTCATTCCGAAAATAATCCGAATCAAATATCAATAAGACCACAAGAAGTAGAGATATTAGATATCAAACTTAAATATATTTCAAGCTTACATTGTTCATCCACAATTAATCATTGGTAAGTTTCCAAGTGCATGCCTCTCAATACATTTCAATACTACAAAGTAGACAAGGAAACAAAGCATGTTGGCAACAAAAAATCGAACTTCAAAAATTCTTAAAGGAGAACATTCCCATCTAACTTTTATGAACAAATTTAAGAATCTTACTCTCGAGCCCTTGATTACAGATTAGATGAAGATAAGGTTCATAAATTCAAAATGAGGCATGCAAAACAACTTTGAGGGTTATAAAGGAAAAAGAGATAAGGCAAACCTATAAAAGTATCGAGTTCAAAATAATGATATATAATGCAAGCAATCTTCAAAATTCAAAAAAGATTTTCCAATCCATATCCATATCTTTTATCTACACAAGAATTATTCCTTCCTCATTCATTTCATTGCACTGAACTACTACGACTTGCAAGAGATTCATGACGAAGAAGCATAATAATTTGGATAGGATCTGGAAGCACAAGCAAGCCATGGTTGGTTTCTTGATATTTCGGTTTTTCTTTGATTATTATATCAATATAACATTTTACATTTTCTCTACTTGAGATTATACGCATTGCTTGCACAAGGTTGTAGATTCATGTGGGAGGCTATCATTTTCTCTACTTGATTCTATACTTACCTTGCTCAATAAATGGGTGCTCCTGGAGGTTGTTGGAGGTCATTGGATGTCTTCCTCATTTGAGGTCGTTGGGGGTCTCGGTCTAAACTCCAAAGTATTTGGGGCAGGTTCCACCAGGAGGGGGAAGGGGAGGGTTATAGAAGGGAGCTGGGGCCAAAGGGGGGGGGTTATAACGGGGAGTTGGGGCTGGCGCTAGGGTTATGATAGGGGAGCTAGGGTAGGAGGATTAGGAGGGAGAGGGATTATAGTAACAAATAGGGATTTCACTGAAAACCCCAAATTTTGGTTGAGTGGGAATGGTCGGAGTCCATACATTCGACAATGTCTCTTCTGTTGTAGCTAGTTGGTTAGGATACTCAACTCTCACCTATGGAAATACTAGTGGATGCATGAAATTTCATCCCATTGACGACTACTTGGATCAACGCAAGGAACTACGATAATGGGAATGTGCCACCAACTTCAATCAACAAGATCAAGGTTATATAATTAGAAGACGTTTTTGTACTCGTTAATAATCTTTATTAACTACTTTGGTCAATTTGACACGACTTTCAAACTTTGTCTTTATATAAAAATGACACATCAATAAATATTATATGAATAATGCGTTATAATGATTTTTCTATAACCTACCTTCTAATGTGAAAGTGATCTTATCAACCTCCATTAATAGAAAAATTCTTGAGCTAAGGACCATGTCTATTAATACTCTTTATCCAACCAATAAATTCAGTGTGAGTGTCCATATTGCCAATAATCCATAACATCACCCTAAACCTTATAACCATCAATCCTTATATCCATATCCTTTTTAACATCTAATCCTTATAACTCATAATTACAAAACTTTATAGCCCCTAGTCCATGTAACCTTTATAAAACCTATAATCTCACCTCTAATGTGTCTTCCCTAACTAGTATAGGACATATTTCCTTTAATCCATAAACCCTATAACATCTAACCCTTAACTTATAAACAATATTCCATATAATTAGAATTACATTTACACCTTAGAACCCATATAATACCTAAGCCCTATAATATCTTACCTTTATCATCCATAATGCATAATCCATGTAACCTAACCATATAACCCCTAACACTAAACTTCTATAAACATCTCATATTCTTTAATATTTCTACACTCTAATTGATACACTTAAAACTCTTAACAGTTATAACCCTATAAACCATGACCACTAAAACCTGTAACTATAACCCTTAACCATCATAAGCCCTAAAGCTTATAACCTCTAACTCTTATGACCCCTAATCCTTACAAGCTTGACATTCCTCTCCCATTTTCCCTTTTACTACTAATTATTCTATCTCTAAACCATATCATCATATATCTCTAGCTATTTTACTTCGCCTCTAACCCCATATAATCGATATATGCTATAAATCATAAATTCTATAACCTATACAACTCTTAACACCTAAAGTTGGCATCCTTGATTCCTAGCACCTTTATGTCATAGCTCAGATTATTTATTATTATTAATCTCTTACTTTGTACCCCAACACTAAACCTTGACGACCCTATAACAATGAAGGGAAAAGGGAAAGGTTAATCTGTTGAAATAATGTAACTGCGAAGATCATTCTTATTATTATTGGATTAAATCCCCATTGCGGATTAATCATGTCATTATT
>CBVK0103142725.1:0-18519 GCA_900067695.1 Picea abies
TCACAATAGAGGTTCATACCTCCCGAAGCTACCATAATATTAACACTCTAGGGGGGTTCACTTGCCAATAGTCTGCTACCATGATCAGACCCGCCTGAGAAGTGGAGGCGAGGAAATTGTCAGTCAGAGTATCATGTTCTAAAACAGACCATTGCTACCATGAGTTGTTCCAAAAGGAGGTTTTTTTTCCATTCTGAACTTCCCAAAAGGCGTGATTAGCAACCAGGGAGTGGTTTTGCTTGGAAACATTCCAAATCAAAGAGAGTGAAGTATTTTCATTCCATCTGATTAGCTGTTTTTCAACGATGTTGGGCACATATTTCTTCCTCCAAAGTCGGGCCCAGAGATCATGGTGGCACTTGAGCCATCTCCACCAAATTTTAGCACTGAGAACTTTGTTTAGAGTAGTTAGATCCCTCATCCCTAGGTCTCCCTGTAATTTTGGTTTAGAGAGCTTGTCCTAGCTGATCAAAGCTAATTTTTTCCCCGTCATTGCGCCCTACCACAAAAATTTCCTTTGCAAGGTTTTGATGGCATTTAGAATGAAGCCAGGTGCATCCAAGGCCGAGAAAGAGTAGATGGGAAAGGCTTGCATGACAAATTTTAGGAGGGTGAGGTGACTGGAAAGGTTGAGCTAGCGAAAAGTCCAAGAGGAAAGTATTTTAGATAAGGAAGTGAGATGTTCTTCCCAGGAGCTGTTTCAAAGAGCTTTGTCTATAAGCAGAATGCCAAGGTAATTGGACGAAAGGGAGCTACACTTGAAGCCTAGGATTGTACTTATGTGAAGTTGGTCAAGGAGCAGAGTGTTAAAAAATGAGATCTGAGATTTTTCTCAATTGATGTCCATTCCCGAGGCGTCACAGAAGGATTGGAGGATATAGAGGATCCAATGTGCTTCTCGAACCGTTGGGGAACCCTACATTAAGGTATCATCAACAAACTGACCGTGGGAGACTGAAGGATTGATGCCATGAAGGGGAAGCCCGACTAAGGATGTTTCAACAATAGAAGCTTTGATGAAGCGGCTAAGACCTTCCACCATGATGATGAAAAGGAATGGTGACAGTGGATACCCTTTCTGTATCCCACGAGTGGGCGAGAAGGAACACCATTGATAAGGATAGAAAAGAAAGTAGAGGAGGTTAAGTTGAGGATCCAATCTACCCAGGCAGGTGCAAAGGTAAAAACAAGAAGTATAGATTTCATATAGGCCCAGCTTATCTTGTCAAAAGCTTTAGAAAGATCTAACTTTAAAAGCATACCTAGAGTGTTAGTACTTTGAAGAGAATGGATAACTTTGTTTACAAGGATGAAATTGTCCAAAATTTTCCTTCCTTCAACATAGCCTGACAGCTCGGGTGAAATGATGAAGGGAAGGAGGGGTTTGAGGTTTCAGGCGATCACCTTCATTAAGAACTTGTAGATTACATTAGAGAGATCAATCGACCTGAACTATTTTGGGTGACTAACTTGCTCTTCTTTGGGGATGAGGGTGAGGAAGGTGGAATTGAGTGTGGGGAGAACTTGCCCATAGGTTCGAGAGTCCTGAATGATTTCTCAAACTTCCTCCCATATCATGTGCCAAAAGTGGTGAAAAAAATCCAATGTGAAGTCGTCCGGGAAGGGAGCTTTTCCTTCTGGAGTGTCTTGAAGCACTAGGTATACTTCTTCGATCATGATAGGCCTCAACAAGGCTTCATTCTATTCATGAGTTATGTGGACTGGAATTTGTTGAGTGATTTTTACAATGGTTGGAGATCAGTCGCCTGGAGGTTTTGACAACAGATCTAGATAGAAGGACAACATTTCCTGCTCAAGGTCATCATGAGTTTGGATTATTTGGCCTTGTTCCATGACAAGGTGCAAGATACGATTCATATGTCTCTGTTGGATCATCAATCTGTGAAAGAACTTTGTGTTTCGTTTCCCCTCTTGCAACCATTGTAACTTGGAATTTTTCCTCCAGAGGGTTTCCTCTTGTGCTCGCCTTTCATCCTACCTTTCCTTGATCGAAGCTTCATGTTCTTTGAGTTCCATTGTGAGGCCTTGATTCCTGATTTGGATCTGAAGAAGCTGCATTTGGTAATTCAAGTGCCTTTGGGATTCGAAGATATTTCCAAAGCTCTGTTTGTTCCAGAGCTTGAGGCATTGCTTAAAGTTATTTAGTCATTGCTGAAACCAATACATTTTGGAACCATGAGGGATTGTCGCTTCCTTCCACCAAATGAGGGCCATGGATTGGAAATCCGGATGATTGAGCCAAAACTATTCGAACTTGAAAGGCTTGAGGCCAGGAGTTCTGGGATGTCTAACCAAAGTTGAATGGGCCAATGATCGGACCTGCGGGAACCAAGAATGTTGGCTTCCAGAATGAGCCCATCCATTAAGAGGGAGTCCAATATTAGGAAGTGGTCTAGGCGGCACACAACATGTTGGGACCCTGAGTGTCGATTCGACTAGGTATAGAGGTCGTTTTGTGTTTCTAGGTCAATGAGACTCAACTTATCAATTAGATATTGAAAGTTCCCACTTTTCGCTTGGAGTCTGTGAACCCCTCCTCTTTTCTCTTCTAAATTGCATATCATATTGAAATCTCTGCCCAATATCCATCTGTAGTCATTGATAAGGGTGGCGAGCCATTCCAAATTGGGAATGAAGGTTACTTTGTCCCTTTGCATAGTGGGGACATAAACATTTGTAATGAAGCCTGGCCTATTGGATCCAATAAGCATGTATTCTACCGAGATTGTCCATCTAGTAGTGAAAAAGTTCTCCATGAGCACAAAGCTTAGGTTCCAGAGGCTGGCCAAACCACCGACTGTTCCTATTGCATCCATGCTCATCATTTTGTATTGCTTCCAACAATGAGAGAGAATTTAATCCATTTCTTCACCTGCACATTTTGTTTCTTGTAGAGACATAATGTCAAGTTGTTATGTTATGATACGATCTCGTACAATCCTTTGCTTACAACGACTCTTGAGTCCCTAGATGTTCCAAGAGATGAGCTTCATGATGAGGATGGGGATGGGAGAGGGGAAAAGGTGTCAGAAATAAGATGAATCTGACCTGAGTTTACCATGAAGTGTCTAATCTCCTATATGAGCTTCTGGGTGAATTTTCTACCTCTTTTCTTTTCGTCCTTCTAAGTCTTGTGCTTCTCTTTCATTTGGCTACTCTGGATGCCCAAACCAGAACTAGATATGGCTACGGAACCCGTCAAGGAGTTGAGGAAAACCTTATATACTTTGCATAGTTGATCTGGAGGGATGGTGTATAGTTGATGTTGGCGATAGGCTTGTTCTAGATGTACCAAGTCTATTCCTGCAAGATCCTGCTCATCTAGGTCCATTTCAACATCTCTTTCTTCTAGGTCAGATGGTTCACCATCCTTAGTGTGGGAAGTGGGAAGGGGCTGAATTTTCTACAAGATAGGGGTGTTCACCGTTTTTCCCTTTGTGTTGCCTTGGAAAGCCGCTTCTTGAGGGGGGATTTGTAGTTCATCCATGTCCTTTGGTATCTGTTGAAGGATATCAAAGGAGTTACAGGAGGGTTGTTCCTTGGTTTCATTTGTTGCGGTTTTCTTCGTCACTTGTCGATGCCTGCTAGGTACATGAGTGAATCCATCTTTCGATTTGCTTACTTCAGGTTTTTCGGCCTTGCTTGCTGAGTTGAGAGGACAATCTCTGAAGATATGTCCATGTTTGTGACATTTCCTACAACGAAAATGTATGTGCTTGTAATCAATGGTTTGGGACTAGTCCTCTTCGTGATATTCAAGGCCAATGGAGCCTGGGATGGGCTTTGAGATATTCAAGTAAACACATATACATACATAAGAGGTATACTTTCTCTGCTTGGTTGCCTCTACATAAGAGGTATACTTTCTCTGCTTGGTTGCCTCTGAGGATTTAACATACACCCTGATGGTATTTCCAATGCCCTCTAGGATTTCTTCTAGCCAGAACTCTTGTGGCAAGGAATATATAGGAATCCATACTAGTGCATGAGAAAAGTCCTTTGTTTCAGGGATAAATTTCTCTGTCCAAAAGCGTAGAAAGAGGGCAGCTGAATTGAAGAAGTAAGGTAATCCGTCAAAGATACGGTTTCAATCTTCTAGGTTGTGAAAGATTATGGTAAATAAACCCTTGGAGCCTAATTGTAGGTCATAATTTCCTTTGGGTTTACATCACTATTGGATCCATTTGACGATCTTGCATTCATAAGGCCATAGGCCTAGGAATTTGCTGACCAAAGCGTAATCCCACATGCATTTTTTTTATTCTTCAATTATGGGCGTGCTAATCACATATTTCGGTGCGAGTGGTGCATGAGGAATACATTTCCCAGGTTCCCAAGGTTGTGCCACCTTTTCCCGAGTTAGTCATGAATCAATCTCCATTTCTTTTCCTTTGGTTGTGCCTTCGAAGAAAAACTAGGAGCGCAGATCCGGGGGAGGCTCAAAAGACGACCATTGAAAGCCATCGCTTGAGTTTTCTTGCACCATTGCTTGACTGTAGGAGGCGCCTTGCGGGCCTCCCTCGATCAGAATCATGGTTTTCCCCGCCATGGGCGACTGATTTTTGCAGAGATCTTAGCAGAAACCCTAGTTCACCGGCTCCAAAAACCCTACAAAAAATAAAATAAAGATCAACTTGTTGAAGAGAAAGTTGTTGTCCCAATTTTCCTAGTTGATCGTTAGGCACCAAATCTATTATAATAGTAGAAAACAACAATATTGCAGTGAATACCAATGGAATAACAACAGAGAACAAAAATATAGCAGCATAACAACATAATATATGGAACCACAACACCAAAATAATACCTTTATCTCCAAAAACCCTACAAAAAATAAAATAAAGATCAAGTTGTTGAAGAGAAAGTTGTTGTCCCAATTTTCCTAGTTGATCGTTAGGCACCAAATCTATTATAATAGTAGAAAACAACAATATTGCAGTGAATACCAATGGAATAACAACAGAGAACAAAAATATAGCAGCATAACAACATAATATATGGAACCACAACACCAAAATAATACCTTTATTGATAGGGAGCAATGTTCACTTGCCTCTTTGAGGGGGAAACCTCCAGCGAAGCATAGCTCTATTATAATAATTCTCAAGACAAATCCCTCTCATACCTTCTACTCTTATTTATACTAATTCTATCTTCTAAAGAACATTCTAGAGGAAGATCTTTCTAGAAGCAGAGCTTCTATTATGTCTTCTTACATTGACTTGTTCATATTTATTAAATAGACCTTATTAAATAGTATCGACCTTTATTACATGGAAATACATTATTCTACCTACATGAGAAGATAGGGGTTTAGGTCCCTAACACTGGGGAAGCCTCACTTGTGGTGGACATCCTCCATCACTAAAACGAGGGGATTTCTTACTAAGGTGGCAATGGTAGTATGTCATGTAGTTATGCAAGCTTTGGTGATCTTGTGTTGGGGTTTGCACAACTACAAATCCTGTGATAACAAAGACCATTGCTTCCCGAGGGACTGATCTAGTTGGATATCAGTGTCCACCCACCTCTTCCATTGACTCATCACAATTCTCCATCTTGGTCATTTTTATTATGATTTTTGGGTCTTAAGCTTATGGGGTTGTTTTGAGGTCCTAAACGATGTTTCTTGGCCATTTGGGGGCTTGGGGTTGTTATGACATACCAATCCCTATGAATAATGATTAGATCTTTCCAATAAGCTACTAAACGACCCAAATAGAGATTGTATGCAAAAGTTGCACCATTGGGAAGTTGACGCATCAACTAACCACCTCGGGGACCACACAATTTTTGGCTCTTCACTTCTTAGGGTTAGGGTTTTGGACCTTTATCGTTCTTGCTTTATGTTAAAAGGTCATTCGTGTGGCCTTTTGTATTATATTTTTGCCAATGAGTGTAGCTGACATCTCTTTATCTTCAGAGATAAGCTACCACCATTCTAGCCAGTTTGTGTTCTACAATATTCTACTATTTTATTGATTAATAGAAGTTGTGTTTCACTATATTGTCGTACTCTCTGCTATATTTCTGTGTGTTTTTCATTTTGTTCTCAATATAATCTGAATCAGACCAAGAGTCATTTTCCGCAGTACAATAGTAGGCCAAGTTATTTAGATAGAAATACTTATGTACTTGCTAAAGATGGAGATTGTTGAGGACAACTTACAAGAATGCAATCATGTAATAACAAAGACAAGGATTTGCAAGGATGTATATGGAAAACTCATTGGATGCCTCATGTTGCACAAGGTAGCTTACATGGAGCTAGTCTTGAGAGGAATTACAAGCGTGAAAATTTGTGACGACATGTGTTTCTTGTCCCTATGTAACTCCATGTTTGGAGTAACTATGAAGTGTCGTTGCATGATATAAAGGGGATATTGTTGTAAAACTCGAGGGCATACATGAGCGTTGAATTGTTGGTTGTATAGGGTGTCTTTGTACATTCAGTGAGGCATGATGGTATAACTCTTGTTGAAGAAAAGAAGTACACATGTTGGTGAGGAGCTCTATATCTCGAGACATATAACTTTGGATGATCTTGTTTTTCATGTGCTCTGAGTGAGCTAATTCAATGACCATCACTATTGTAGTGTATGTTTCTTTTGGAGTAGTTCTTGACAAGTATGAGACGGAGATGCCATGAGAGGCTAATTGAAACCATATGAAATGAAATATTAATAACAAGTACTCACTATGGCCCCAAATCACCAAACTCCTGAAAACTAGTCTTACTCAGGTTCCCGAACTTGCAACACAAACTCAAGCCTTCCATATCTTCCTGTTTAGAGTCACAATTATGATTATGAGATCATTACTCGTTTGGTCCCATGGTGAAATGACAATAAGGCCTTTTGGTTCACTTGTCTTCATGAGATTTAGTTGAAACATATTGGTAGATGAGGTTTTTCACATACTTGGAGTGTTAGAAATAGCTAGGGTTTATTGTGTGGTTATCTGTGCATTGCCATATTGTACAATTCAATATGTGCTTTGTAATGATTTAATAAACTTTTATGTATTGTCAAGACGAATATATGCAATTTAGTATGTGCTTTGTAATGATTTGATAAACTTTTTTGTCAAGATGAATATGAAAAAAACTTGAAGAGTCAACATGAGAAACACTTGGAAAGTAAGGAATCACTTAAAAAGTTTTCATGATTTTTTTTATTTAAAAACAATTCTCTCTCTCTCTATATATATATAATTTAATGATTTTTAACAACACTATTATACTTAATCCTATGAATTATTATCCTTATTCCTATGATGTCGGTTTTCCTATTAATTTATGATAAATTATTTTTATCAAACTTTTTCACATAAACAAAATAAGAATTTTTTTTACTATGATTCCATAACTTAGTTATTGATGGATGCACTTTCAAGTTTTACAATAGAATAACAATGGCTTTGTCTATTCAATAATATTGTGAATAAAAGTAAAATTAGAGATGTGATAACTTTTTCTCCCCATAAAATTTATGTTGGACCACAACTAAAGATCAAATTCTTCCATAACCAAGTTTGTGATAAACACACATCCAAGTTTTACAAGAGAATAACATTGGCGTTGTTTACTCAATAATATTTCGGAAGAAAACTTTTAAAGTAAAGTTGGAGATGTGGTAATGTTGGCTTCCCTAATTAAATTTGTGTGGGAACAGAAAGAAACATCAAATTCTTCCACTCAATTCATAATGTACATGTAAACTTTTATGTTAAAGTTGACATATGATATGATTGGCCTCACAATAAAGTGAATGGTTGGACCCACATTACACTCACATTACACTTTTGTAGGAGCAATTAATGAATTTCATTTAATTTATATGTGGGAGCAAACTTTTATGATATGCCTTTCTTTATGGTTGGAGCAATTAACGAATTTCATTTAATTTATATGTGAAAGCAAACTTTTATGATATAACTTTCTTTATGGTGGTTGGTTTTATTATACGAATCCAAGAAATATTATAATTATTATTTATAATTAATTTTATTTAATTTTTATATTAGAGTAAACTTTTATGATATTATGGTTGGTTTTATAATACAATTTCAATAAACATTATTATTAATATTTAGTTTTTCAATTTGCCCGCAGGGGTGTAGACCGATTGGCAAGTGCCGTGTAAATGGAATATAAGGCAGCCGACAGGATTCGACCCCGTGTCACGCGAGTACGATACTGCCGTTGTTACCGATTCCCCTAGTTACAAAAAAAAAAAAAAAAAAAAAAAAAAAAAAAAATATTTAGTTTTTCAATTTAAAGAAGACAAATTAATTTTTTTTGGGGGATAATATGAAAGCAATTTATAATGAATGATCATTAACATGGATGTAATATATGATACAAGTGGTATATGTCTAAGTGATTCCATAACAAGCATTTTATAAAATTTTCTTGTAATCCAAATTCTATGTACAAAATGTTTTAGAGATTTTACTTAATTCTAAATCAACTTAAATGTTCAAAAAATAAATCGAAATTGAAAATCATGAAAATTCTAACTTTTTCTCTCACCAAATTTTAATAACTTAATTTTTTTTTACCAATAATGTTCTCACCCTTACATTCATTTAATTGGTATTAAACCTTTTACTATGTAAATCATACTCTCTGTATACTTTCAAGTTTTGTTAAAGATGTGTTTTTGAAGTTTATTGAAGCTTTAAGTCCCTTCTTAGTTTCTCAATCCAAGATAAATGGGACTAAATAAGTATTTGGGTTTTAGTGCAGTATTACAACGTCTTTGGAGACCACTGGGTTGTCTTGTAAAGTTCTGATCCTTCTTGTTGTTTCCTGCTTTGTAAAAGAAATTATATATCTAATATAATTTTGAGATAAAAAAAATTTGGAAAATTTTTTTTTTTTATCCAACATTTCATTAAAAATTGAAAATCATGAAAATTCCAACTTTTTCTCACTAAATTTCATTAACTTAATTTTTTTTTTACCAATAATACTCTCAACCTTACATTCATTTAATTGGTATTAGACCTTTTACTATGTAAATCATACTCTCTTTATACTTTCAAGTATTTTTATCCAACATTTCATTCATTTAAATTAGTAAACTTTTAGCCATTTTATAATGACATAAATACATAATTATGATTTTAATTTGAAAATATAAAATATTAGAAATATATATTTTTTAATAAAGTTTTTTAACTTGGTTATACATTTTTATTTTTAAATTAATGACATTTTTTTAAAAATTAGTTGAAGTAACAATATGAATTAAAAATTGCACAACCCTTTTAAAAACATTATTCTATCATAAAACAAATTTACTCATCTAAAATTCTTACTAACTTCTAACAAGCAAAGCAAAATTGAGATAACAATGTAACAATGAAATGAGATATCTAGGTTAATCATAAACTTTGCTTTATGCTAAAGATTTTTTTCATAGATATTTGTTGGATTAGTAGATTTAAGTGATTATTTTTGTAAAATTTAAATACTTTTGAAAAAATTTCAACATGCTGAATTTATTTTTACATTCAAAAATGAATTCTGAACAACAACAAAAAAAAACTCTGATTCCTATTAAAAAACCATTTAATTTAATATAACAGCTGAGCGATGCCATAACATCCATATCATTTGTCCAATTTTGACATAAAAGTTTGCAGTACAATCTGAATTGGGTGGAAGCATTAGTTGTTTGTAGGAAGGCTTTGTTGAGGGCCATCATAAACTTTATTGCGGGGGCCAACCATGTCGTCCGACTTTGCTCACAAGTTTCCAAACACAGAATGGATTGAGTGCAGGATTCAACAGTTTTTTTTGTTTATCACAAGTTGGGAGTTTATTTTGTTATCAAAGATTATTTATCTAAGTTTGGGAAGTTTATCCGATGTAGCTTTACTGGAAGTTTGTAAACACAATATCAATTGAGTGACCCGAAGAGTAAGAGCTTATCTAGTGAAAACTTCTTCTCGTACAGTATTTTGGAATGGGTGTGTTCAAAGATTTGCAGGGAAAGGGATACATGATCATGATGCAGATGCAGTTGTTGATTATCAAGTTCATTGTTTTGCTAGGATGGTTATTTGGTATGGCTATGGCACAGCTGGAATTAAGTGAAACAGTGACAGGATGGGTTAATTTCCCTGCTGTAGGAATCACTTGCTTAGGCAATATGGCACTTTTTATTACAAGTATGTTAAGAGGAAGGCTTTATTTGGAGATGGGTGCCAGGGATGTAATAGCCACAGTAACAGATGACCTGAAGGAAATAAATGGGTTTGGGCTGACCACTCTCAGAGTTCGAAAACCAGAGGACATACACAATTTGGGACGCAGGAAGAAGGAATATCGAGATGCCTCTGTTGTAATGCTGTCAAGCCAGGTATCGAATTCTTCCATCAAACAATTTATGAAATATATCTACAATACACATGATGTGAACTCCATCCTACTGAAATGCCTTCTTTTAAAATCTGCGTCAGCCCAATCTGCATTAGAATCTGCATCAGTCACTGTCGAGCTGTGTGACTGCAACTGCAATTGCATTGTATTCTGGACAATAGAAGAGATCACAATTGAGCTTGCTCGTAAGATGCCTAGAACAGTAAAAAAACTGTCTAATACCTTGTGCTTATTGCCATCTCGGCCGTGCATGAGAAAAGCCTGCCATGGGTGCAACCAGGACCTGTTTCATATGGAGGAGACTGAGAATGGGGCGAGATTGAAAGCGGGTGATTTCGATGTTGAATTCTCTGTAGTCTCTGAAGCACTTGATTTTGAATTGATGACAGCCATTCAAGAAAAACCTATTTGCATCTGCATTCCATTGCGTGAGGACTGGACAGAGCTTCTGGCGAGATCTTTCAAGTCTAAAGATCAAGAAGAGAGAGGAACCGAAGTCATGGCTTCGGATGCCCTGGAAAGCTACTTGGCTGGGAGTGTAGATGGCAGGGCAGAAAAAGTATCATACACAACTGCCTCCTTAATAGTGCCAAGGTTCATAGAAGTATTAATCAACCTTGTACTAACTGGGTTGTTCAAAGTGGATGGCTTCTCCAGCTCTCTGGTAGCCAGAAGGGCAATAAGACGTTATGTTTTGGACAGCAAAGGAAATGGGTTTGCTGCCAATGCGTTTTTAACTGACGCTCAAGTGTTTGTGGACCTGGATGCCAATAATACCAACACCAGTGTTTGCCAAGTGCTGAGCTTTAGAGGTACTCTTCTAGGCTTTCGAACTTTATCTTTTATAGTGGGTTGTGTCAATTTGATTTGCTCTGTTATTTGGGCTGTGCTTGTTGCATTTGGAGGCACTGGCAAATGGTATGAAATACAATCCATGCCACCCTCTAAACCTAGAGTTGCTGTGATAATAGCAACCATTTGTGTTGGTTTGGGCATGGACTGTTTGGAATTGTTTTCCAAGAAAATTAGTAGGAGAAAGAGGCTGATGCTTAGGGCAGTGATAGTTTTGGAGACAGCGTGCATTGCATCAGGCAGTGCAGTGGCAGGAGCTTTGGGCATAAGAGCTTTTGGGAAATGGGTATATACTGCTTTGCAAGGCCTGGTTTGGGTGAAGTGGGGAACTGGCAGTTACCTGCTCGGCGAGTATTCGCCAGAATATGGTCACATACCTGCGTCAAGGGTGAGGATGGGTACAGAACCTCAAAAGCTGATGGGCTCTTCTGCCAGATGGATTGACAAGGGAACTCTGGTGTACTCTTCTGCATTCTTGCTCAATGCTGTCTTGGCTGGTGTTCGGGGCCAGTGGAAGTAGTTGCCCATTAGTGTCTGAGATTAACATGTAGTCCACTCTTAATATCCACCTAAATGGAGATTACGAAACCTCGATATGCACCTTAATGGAAATTATTATAGTCAAGATCAGCTTTGAATAGACCATGTTTGTCGCTAAATCTGATTTTTGAATGGATTTAATGTTTGTTGTAATTACAAATCAAATGCAAATTAAAACTATATTTCATTAAGTATAGTCATAATATAAATACAACTACAAGTAGTTTAAGATAGAACTACACACTTTAGAGTTGAGATAATAACGCAATTTTTGGTAACAAACTCAAATCAAATACTAATCATGGCATTTAGCCATTATTCTCCGTAACAAACTCAAATCAAATACTAATCATGGCATTTAGCCATTATTCTCCAACACTCCCCCTTAATGGAGAAATGCCATTTTTTGTTTTTACAATATAGAAATTACATACAATTCATATCTGTCATTTTTGTCCGACTGGTCTTCATTAGCAACTCTACCCACTTTGCAATCACTGGGTTTCGCTCTTTTCTTCTCCACACTTGGGAGCTACTTCTTGATCCATTTAAAGTATAACCGCTTCAGACCATCATTAATGTATTCGCAGGATTGACTACTCCAAAGTATAGCCTCGACACTGAATTATCCTATGAGTACACTACCATCTGTGAAATTCGTCCAGGACATTTTCAGCAGTCAATCATACAATTGACCTTCTTTAAACACACTACAACAATATAGACAAGGATAACCTGTAACTGACGATCTTGAAGCACCAAAGTACAACAAGAATCTCTAACTTTTAACAAACTGTAAACATAATCAAAGTAGCAAAATGTTCTTGTGACCCCGAAAAACATCAAAAACCACTAATTTAAATTATAATACTATGTTCCTATAATTAATTCTTCATTAAATAATTTTACAATACATCACACCACACTGCACAATTAATATATATATATTATCAAGAGTAAAACGCAATAAAATAGTGACCATAAAAAACCACCGCTTCAATTTGCAGTGTTTTTCAATAGCCAGCAACTACATTCAACAAATGATGGCTTCCCATATACTTAGCGATGCATCTGCTTTTATTTCTCAATTTAAATCAATCAATCTCCCAGAAATAAAAATAAGAATAAACAATCCACTCTCACGCATACCTGGGCCCTCCCGTGAGTGAGTTACCCAGAGAGTGAGTTACCCAGAGCACTCAAACTTTGATATCAAATTACAAATCAAATGCACATTAAAATTATATTTCATTAAGTATAATCATAATATAAATACAACTACAAGTAGCTTAAGATAGCTATCTCTCTTAACTACATAATCTAGATAGTTGAGATAATATCTCAACTCTCCGTAACAAACTCAAACCAAATACTAATCATAGCATTTAGTCATTATTTTTCAACAGTTTTCAAGTATACATATCGATTAACTAACTTCCTAAACAAAACATTTTTCTGCTTGCCATGTGAATCTCAGAACATACGAGTCAAAAACAAAATCATTTTCAGAACATATGAATCTGTTCGCTTGCCATGTCTCTAAACATGCTAAATATACCCAAAAATGTAGAGTACTCATGCATGTCGCAGTAAATGCAGTAAATTCATTTGGTTTTGTTGTTCCTAAATATCCGACAAAGATGCTGAAGAGTCCTTTTATCTCTTTTATGTGAGATAAGAGTATTAATCGTATCTCAGAAATACATCTTGTGATTTATGTTATACATGTAGATTCAAAGGGTGTTATTTATGGCATTTTTGGATTCAGAAGCCTAGGGGTACCTAAGCTTGTGACTGCGTTAAATGGTGAGAGTAAAACTGTGGTGGGATGTGCCAAAATTAATATGTGATAATTGCATTGCTCATCAAGAGGCCTTGGCAACATCGTGAGATGTGTCCCTGAGTTGTTCCTTGTTGACAAACTGGCATTTAAAAGATATTGTTGGTGCAAAATCAAAACTTGCAGGGAACAATCTATTTAACTGTAGCCCACATCCCCGCCTTTTTCATATACCAGTTCTTGAATTCAGTTTCTTTAGTTTTGTTGAGTCCTGAAAGTACTATGTGACTGTTGAAACAGCGGTTCCCTTACTCAACGGTCTTCCAAGATTCATTTCGTACTCTCCTCTAACAACTTGCAATTGCTATACGTTGCCCAAGTGCCTCTCCTATTGCTAAATTATAAGTTGCATGGCTTTGGGAGACTAAGCAAAGAGGATTTACATGTGAGCTAAAATGATCAAGTGAAGCATCAACTCCTTGAAGAAGAAAAAACAGAGGAAGTGTTGATCTTGAGCTGGTGAAGCTGGTGCTGAAACGTACCTCTGCGCCTGTTATCAGCCACCCAAGTTCTCACTATGGAATCAAAATGCAGAAGTGTACTCCTGGAACTCCAAAAATATGTAGCGAAAACATGTCTTTGCATCAAAAGAGGATGAAACGTTGCAACAGCAGAATAGAAAACTCATTGGCATAATTATAAGAAACAGTTTTGAATATGAAACGGTCTAGAGTAATACAGAATGCATTGAAAAGACAGAAAAATGAACATTTTAAAACAAGGAGCTCCGTGAATGAAGATATTATTGAGATGTAATATTTTAGCGTTCTACACATCTCCAGCGTCATCCAAAGTTGGCATTGGGCAATCTTCATCAATGTTACATAAACAAAATGTGCAGATAATCCACAATGGAGAAAAGATGTTGCCTTCATTACCGAGATTATGCCAGAAAATAAAAGATATATTGACACTTGATAAGAAGCGACCTAGCTATAAGATTATTCTTGCCGGGCATAATTTACCTCCCTTAAACAAGATCTGCAAGGACATAATGAGTATTTCTTGAAGGTCATGAATTCCAAAAGAGAAGCACTGTTCCAGCTGATTCTAAAGGCTTATCATATGTACAATAAAGATGTTTCAGATTTATTATATTTAGTTGTGCACATTGTAGCATACTATTTTGCAGACAAATAATCTTTGATGAATACAAGCTCCCCTAAAAAAATTTGCGGTATCTTCTCAAGTTCCCTCACTTCTTCGACACTTGACATACCAGTACATTTGGCCCAGAACAGTATTGCAAACTACAAGATGGTCATTAAAAGGTCATGGGTGCTTGGCAGCATAATAAGACAAAATATAGGAAGCTGCTATTCAGAATTCTAACGCAGTTGAGGGGAAAAGAAGCTTCACGTATATGCCATATATATTCCAAAACATTAAGCAGGGCAATACCATGCTATGTGATTTCCTTTGCTTCCAAATAAGAACTTGTACTTATACCGGCATACCATTTCTACAAAGGCCATATAGTAATTGATTTGTAATAGAAAATTAACTATAATATAGATTTTGTACTCAGTGGATTAATTAAGATATTCAAACTTTCTAAATAGTAAAAGGCATTTCTAGCCTGGGAAGTGACTAACAAGAAAATGCAAAGACCATCAGATGAGTATTTGGGATACTTTTTCATGTTGAATAATGAAGAGAGAGTGGAAATGAGAGGCCTCAAACAACGAAAAAACAAAGAGAAAGATTACTAATTAACAGGGAATAAAATCAAATATCCATGCAAGCAATTGGTTCAAAAACAACAAATCCCATTTACTTTTCTCAAAAGTCGAAGCATCAAACCAAGACCAAGACATATCTAACCAATAACACAAATTGAAAATGAGTTCCTATTGCCAGATCCTTTGTTTACAAATAAATGCAATGACCCTTTTTCTTTTCAAGCTGCTTCTCATATTACATTGAGAAATATGAGATTTAGATCAAAAGTTTCATCAGGAACCAAGTGCTGTCCATAATGTCTTGTTCAACATAACCAAAAAAGGTCAACATGTCAACATTAGCTCCAACCTTTAGAGAATCAATGGTTGTGCTGAAGAATTCTACTTCAGATGTGATGCGTGTTGTTAAATCAGCGCTGAAAGCTAACACTTTCCCTAGATTGACCTTGTAACAACCTCCATTCAAAATTATCATGCATCCCCTGTTCCATAAGAATTAGAGGCCTGTGAGGTGGATGGTAATCCAATTTTTCTGGACATGGAGTCTGATCTTCTAGTTGATGCCAGAATTGCTCCTTTCCACTGGAGTGAGTCTACAAATAGCATAAATACTCTGCTGCGATCCAATCTAGTATAAGTGAGCCAAACTGAAACTCCAAATTCTAGAAGGCGTGTTTCAGTGTTTCTTTCTTCTGGCAAACAAAGTCCATCTAAGCATGCCAAGCTACACAACCTGGGTTTAACAATCAGACTCTGGTTGATTGTCATCCATCCTAGTACACGATATTTAAAAGAAACTTTAGTTTTACAAATACAATGACATCTTTTTACCCACCTATCCTCAGTGTCTTGCAGTTCCCATCATCCCATCATCTATGGAGTCTACCCTCAATAATAGAACTTGGTCTAATCTTCTTTTACAACTTCGTATCATAGTTGAAACATAGTTTATTATTGCTTCATTTCCAATCTTCGAAGTAGGCCTTTGGATCTAGTTGCATCTTTTGAACAGATTGTGATTAGTAAACTGCTGTGTATGTTCTAATGGTCGGTTTGCCAAAGCAAATCTAAAAAATTACAATTATGCTCCTGGTGACTATTTTTTTGGTATTTATAGTGATTGAGCAAGAAATAAAAAATACCAAACTGATATTTTCACTAGTGTGACATAAAAACAAGATCACAATAGCAAATGCCAAAGACACACGTGGAAGGCAAAATTTACTTTGGGAAACTTGATGTGGGAAAACCCATCAAGAAATGAAAGATTGTGCCTTTTGTATATAATGGAGATTGCAATACAAATTACAATGCAATGGTCTGCTCCAGTATGATCTAGTCCTCTACAGATTGATTCTCTCGCTCTGTCTTTTTAGTATCTCTTCCACACTCACTACACCTACAATTGAACAACAATGGTGACTAAAGAAAGTGAACTATTTCCTTCTTTTGCTAAAGTTTTGATTACTAGAATTAGGGTTAGGTTTAGGGTTTCAGAACCCTTTTGGAATCTCCACGACGTTTCTAAAAAATTCTAGTAGATTTCCTTATGTTACTAATTTCCATTGGTGGATCATGGTTTTCTGATGTGGCTGCCACATGGACCTGCAGGGAATAATTAAACCATTATCTTGTCAGGGGCATAAATTTCCATATGGACTCTGTTAGACTAAAACAAACCACTGTTGAAAAGCCATTGAATTGAAGAATGCAATAAGATCCTCTAGGAAAATCGTCCTTGAGGTATGAAATGCCAGAGTTCCACTTCATTGACCTCAAAATTGAGGATTTTCAGTTTTGGTTCGTCAATACAGTTTTTAGGATTTGACCACACTAAACCTTCTAGGTCCCAACATCTATCTTCCCCTTTCCAGAGCATAAAGTATAATTATCCAAATAATCTCTCCGTGCTTTCAAGTTGAACACCAATGCTGGGAAATGCTCCTTTATAAGAGACTAATTGAAGTCTAGGATTCTTTGCATAACTCCACAGAAGCAATTTTTTAATCGTAGGGAAGTGTTGAGTTCGGTTATTGACCTCTGGTCCTACCAATCCCGTGAATTTCTTTCCAATAAATCCCTACACACATGAAAACTTCTCATAGCCTTTTCCGTGCACAACTGAAAGGAGGCTCACCTGACTTCTTGGTGTTGAAAAGCTCCAAATAGATCTGGTTGCTTGATCCATGTCCCTTCAAACTCATTAAGTTCCCTGAACATTGCTTACTGGTATTTCCAGAGTCTCCTGAGTAACATAAAGCTACCTACTTGAACAATGTAGCTTCAACAATCAAATTGGGAAGCCCGAAGACCATTTTATGCCATTAATTTGAGAAGTGTTGCCATGGGGCATCCCCATTTATCACTCTTACAATCTGATTAGCTGAAAACACTATCCCATCTGCCCAGATACAAGTGGGATTTTGTTCCACATTAATATACTCCTGTTCTACACAGTATGGGAATTCCATCCAACCTAACAAGAGGCTTTCTTTTCCCTCCTCTTTTTAACCAGCTACCACAGGGAAATACTCAGGAATGTTGGAAGGTGACAACAAATCTGGGATAAGGCGGTTTTTCCTAACCACGTTTTGTGGCAGATTTAGTGTTTCTTGTTTTAACAACTCAGCTAAAATAGGGGCAGTAGTTATTGTATTCAGTTTTGTATAACTGAATGAGAAGTTGTTTAAATACGTATGCCTTTGAGGCAGATAGTGAGCCGGGCTTCAAGCCTTCTCTAGGGCTGCTGGTTGTAATCTCTTGTTGAGCAATATAGATCCCATTGCCATTGTCCCGTGGATGTTTCCCTCATGAGGTGGAGGGTTTTACCACGTAAATCATGCTGTCTATGTATGTTTTATCTCTGATTTTCTGCTGTGTGTTTATGATCTCTGTGGGTAAAAGATCTAATCCAATGGTATCACTTCTGATTTGAAGATGCGCTCTTGAAGGAAGAGGCCATGCCGGTTGAAAGAGAGAGTGGAGCTGAAGGCTCAGGTTGTCTATGCGGGGAGTAGATTTGTGGTTATGGAAGCATGCCTAGATCTATTCGCATGGAGGAAAGGTGCTTAACAAATTGCAGATCTTTTTGTGACAGCTCTACGGTCAAGCAACTAGAGACAAAAGTGCTGGTAAATGGCAGCAATCACAGTAAAGGTAATGGTAAAGTTACCATGTGAACATTTTCTTTTGGA
>CBVK0103142767.1:0-10458 GCA_900067695.1 Picea abies
TCAATATGAAAAATGGAACCTTCACTAGGATCACAATGGCCCAACCTACTTGTTCGACCAATAATTGCATTGAGATTTTATGCCCCCAGAGCAAATTGTCAATATGTCCCTGAATGGCTTGACGAGGTGAGTTGAAAAACATTATAAAAATATAATAGGGCCTCATATGGATGAAACATCAATTGCATTGAACTCGGGCCACCGTATTATATCTATGGGAACCCCTCCCCTGTGATTTCATTGTCCAAAAAATAGTTTGTTCGAAGATATCCATAACTAGGGTTTTGCTCAGTAAGGGACAATGCAATTTCTGAACTAAGGGTCGATTTTGAAAAAAACTATGTCAGGTGATTGCGGGTAGCATGGTCACATGGGCCTTGGAAAAAAACACTTGTGGGAGCTTACGTATCTCAATTATGCTACTTGGTTTGGATTTTATGCCCCTAGACCAAATTGTCAATATGTCCTTGAATGACTTGACAAAGTGAGTTTCAACTCACCATAAAAATATAATCGGTCATCGGATGAATAAAATATCAGTTGCATTGGACCTGTGACACTAGATTACAACTAGGGGCACCCTTTCCCTATGATTTTGTTTCTCTAAAAACAATTTGTTTGAGGATCTCCGAAACTAGGGTTTTGTTGAGTAAAGGACATTGTAATTTCTGAACTTGGGGTCTAATTTGAAAAACATGATGTTGGACGATTGTGGGTAGTGTGGTAATGTGGGCCTTGGAAAAACACACTAGTGGGATCTTACATAACTCAATTATGCTACTTAGTATGGATTTTATGCCCTCGGACCAAATTGTTAATATATCCCTAAATGGCTTGAGGAGGTGAGATGAAATTTGCCATAAAAATATAACCGGGTCTCTGATGGATGAAATTCAAGTTGTATTGGACTCAAGGCACCATATTACATCGAGGGTCACCCCTCCCCTATGATTTGGTTTCTTGGAAAACAATTTGTTTGAGGATATTTGAAACTAGGGTTTTTCTCAGTGAGGGACAACGCAATTTCTAAACTAGGGATTGATTTTGAAAAACATTGTGTTGAATGATTGTGAGTAGCATGGTCACGTGGGACTTGTCCAAACACACTTGAAGGAGCTTACAATACTCAATTATGATGGTCGGTTTGGATTTTGAGCCTCCAGAACAAATGGTCAATGTGTCCCTGAATGGCTTGAGGAGGTGAGTTGCAAATCGCCATAAAAATATAACCAGACCTCGGATGGACAAACCATTAGTTGTGTTGGAATCTTAACAAAAAATTAAATCTAGGGGAACCCCTCCCATATGATTAAGGTTCCCAAAAAATTGGTTTGTTTGAGTATCTCATGAACTAGGGTTTTTCTCAGTAAAGCACAATGCAATTTCTGAACTAGGGGTTAACTAGGGTTTTTCTCAGTAAAGCACAATGCAATTTCTGAACTAGGGGTTAATTTTGAAAAACACCATGTCGGGTGATTTTCGGTAACATGGTCATATGCGACTTGTCCAAACACACTTGAAGGAGCTTACATAACTCAGTTATGATACATGATTTGGATTTTATGACCCTAATCCAAATTATCAATGTGTTTGAATGGCTTGAGGAGGCAAGTTGCATTAGACCAAAACTCTAACCATGACTCAAATGGAAGAATAGTCAGTTACATTAGACTCCAGGAACCATATTACAATTAGGGGCACCCCTAACCTCTGATTTGGTTGCTCAGAGTTTTTTTTGTTCAAGGATATCTAGAACTAGGGTTTTGCTCAGTAAGGTACGATGCAATTTATGAACTAGGGGTCCATTTTGAAAAACATTGTGTCAGGAGATTGTGGGTAGCATGGTCATTTGGCCTCTTCTAAGATGAGTTTATTTTGGCTTCCACTATAAAAAATAAAATGCAGTGGGGTCCCCTTCACCCACATCTGTGAATGAAAAAGATGGCTTCCACTATAAAAAATAAAATGCAGTGGGGTCCCCTTCACCCACATCTGTGAATGAAAAAGATGCTCCCCATCTTTAAGATCTATTGGTTCTTCTGGTTGAATTATTGCGGTGGCGATAATAGAAGTGAGGTCTGCGTCAATGATCTTTCTTCTTCCATTATTTTCTTAATTAGGTTCTAAATCAGGGATCAGCTCCTTTTCTTTGATCTCGACCACCAATGATTATTTTGAGTGAAATTCATCAATATTGTGCCAGGGGATTTTGTGGAAATCGCACCACTTTATAGTGTCCTTTGTCTTTTCCTTACCCTTATTTTTCTATGGCTTGGATGGGTTTTCGGCTGACTGTTTCTTAGGGTCGCCTTTATCACACTTTGGTTGTTGTGTATTTGCAGACCCGAACTCCCATTTGTTCTGGTGCTTAAATTTTTGTTCGATTTTGACAACATATTGATATGCATCTCCTAGTGATGAGATGTATAGGAAATCCATTTCGGTTTGGATGTATCGTGCACCAATGTTTGACATCTTCTAACACACAAAGAAAATATGGAACATGCATGATTCCAAAATTACCCAAAACTATAATACTCAAGAGAGGATAAGTACATAGGACCATCTCATGGTTGTCCCTGAATGAATTTAGGAGGTGAGTTGCAACTTGCCATAAAAATATAATTGATCCTCCGATGGACTAACCGCTAGTTGCATTAGAATCCTAACAACAAATTAAAACTAGAGGTACCCCTTCCTTGTGATTCTAATGCCCGAAAAATGGTTTGTTCAAGGATATTCAGAACTAGGGTTTTGTTCAATAAGGCACAATGCAATTTTTGAACTAAGGGTTGATTTTGAAGATCATATTATGTTCTGTGCCCTTGTATAAAATGTATGGTTTTACACATTACAAATCCATTGCATGATGCATAGGGAACTTCAATGCACTTTTAATTAGATAATTCTAGGGTTTTGATATTCAAGTCTTCTTTAGATTTTGTCCTCCATTGAAGTTGTTGTATTGACTACATATTCCCCATAGGACATTACAATTTGATATGATTGGACACCCCTTCGAGAGATGATGGATCCTTCTTTTCACCTTGGATGTTGGGGACACCCCTTCGAGAGATGATGGATCCTTCTTTTCACCTTGGATGTTGGCCTTTTCACCTAGGATGTTGAGAATTATTGATGATGATGTCATGCACTATGATGGTTTGATGATGATGGGGTTGACCTACCACTAGGGCATCCATTTTGATGATGATTTGGGGTCCTTTGACGATGTCATGTGACTTTTTGATGAGGAGGTGTGAATTTTCACCATGCTTTGCACCTTTTGATGATGAGATGTGGCCTTTGGAGGCCCTTGCCCCCTCCTAGAGCATGATATCACCCTCATTGTGATATCATACACTCACACATTTCATTCATGAGGGGATATTTTTGTGTATTAACATGTTTTATTATTGTTTGAGGCTATTTTGGGGGTTGAACATGACCTATCCAACTTGTATCATGGATATTTTTTGTTCTAGGTTTTTTTTTAGGGTTGTAGCACTAGAGTTTCATCAAATAAGAAGGCTAGCACTCCTTCCTTGTAAAATCACAACTCACACTTGTGGAGAATCATCACTACTTGTATTCTTATATTCTTTTCTCATCATGGATCTATTATGCACACTTTTGGAGTGATATTGTGGATGCTTTTCTTATTATGGTGGATGTTTCATGAAACTAGGGTTTCTTCATGCATAGCTACTTGGTCTAGTAAGTGGTATTTTCTGAGTATTTATGTTTTGTTCATTGTATTTAAGTACATTCTCTATTAAAGTGGTAATAAGTGCATGTTATCTTGTTTCCTTGGATAATTCTTTCTACAAACCCTCAGGAAGGATTAAGAGTGTTTATCCCCTTCCCTTGCTTGTCCAAATTAGTTTTGTTGAAGCATACAAGGTCAAGATTGGGTATTATGAGTGGACATCCCCCTAACCTTGTCTTTGAGTTTTAAATCTAGGGTTTATGAGAGGATAAAATCTAGGGTTAAACCTAGTTCCACTTGATATCATTTTCTATATGCTAAAGAAGAAGTAGGATGACACCTAGGGTTTATAATATTATAAACTCTAAGTTTTGTTTCCTAGAAGGTTTGACCTAGGATTATGATTGGATAATCCTAGGTTTTTTATATTCAAGTATTGTTTTATCTTTAACCTCCATTGAAGGTGTTGTATTGAAACCATATGCCCAAGAATTCAAGACGACACTAGTCTTTCTAATTTGCAAGACTTGATATAAAATTCTAGTTTAGCTCTCTCTCTCTCTCTCTCTCTCTCTCTCTCTCTCTCTCTCTCTCTCTCTCTCTCTCTCTCTGCATTAATTGTTTGGAATTATCTCTAACATAGTCATTGTTGCAATAATTACATTTTTAGCCATTAGGGATTGTTATATTGCACTTAATTAATATAGTTTCATGCTCTTCATCCATGCAATCAGTGGTGGATGGCTTACAAGTATTTTCATTGTCATTTTCTATATATTCATTCATGTTCTTGTTGATTTAGAGCTGGTATATTGTTGTTGTTTTAAAATTGTTACACCATTAAATATTTAGTCTTATAATGGAGCTCTTATGCGCACTTTTGGAGTAACTAGGGTTTCTAGTGATTGGGAAAATTTAGAAAGAATTGACTGTGTGTATGTGTGTGAGATTTTCTAATGTATTTAATGTCAATAAATGAGTCTAAGCAACAAAAATAATCCCAAAAACACTATCTATGAAAGAGAAAAGGATGTTGTAATAAAAATTATGATAAAAAACAATGTGCTTCAATAATATTTTCAAATTCTCACAACAACAGGTTAGCAATCCTAAAATCAGTAAATACTTATTGGAAAATATTCCAATCACCGAGTAGAATATCCATGGGATGTTAGACAATTATTATATTCATGTATTATCATGATATTAAACAAATTACTTGCAATATGCTCAAGCCCTATTGGTTGTAACAACATTTATAACATTAGAAAATAAATGGCTTAGAATGCAAAAAGTTGAATTGGAATGAGCATGAAAATGCAATAAAGTACCTAAACTAACAAGTCTCTTTAAGAGAGAAGGTGAAAATTGAGGTTTTATCTCACTTGCAAGTTAAATAGTGGTGCCATATTGTTTCCTTGGGAAAAATGGAGTCAAAAAACACATTAAATTGAAGTTATATAAATAATAAGACTTGGAAATTTGAAACCCTAGGACTACACCCTCATAGGCCTAGGGTTACACCTCACAAATAATAACCCTAGAGTTTATACCCTCGTAAACCCCAGTGTCGTCTCCTTCTTCTAGGAAGTCTAACTTTAAATCCAAATTAACTAGGTAAAACCGTAAGGTTTGTCCCCTAATAAACCCTAGGACTTGAACTAGTTAAGGCAAATCCTATGCGGATAAAAAATCTTAATCCCTAGAGTATGTCTTAAATGATTCAAAAAATTAAGATGAATGAAGATAGGGAGGGTGATAAACAATTTTAATCCCTCCTAGGGTTTCTAGCAAAATGAGCCTAACATACAAGGAAATATGCAACATTTAACCATCTAATAGAGAATCCACCGTAATATACCATGAACACACATTTAAACTTGAAGAAGAACACTTACTAAACCAAGTCACTATGCATGGAGAAACCATAGTTGAAAGATCATCCACCAAAACAAGAGAAAGAATCCACAAGATTATCCTCCAAAAGGTGCACACAAGTACTCCATAGTAGAAAAGAAGAGAATAGAGTAATATAAGTGATTTTCCACATTTGGTGAGTTATGATTTTTCCATGAGGTAGCACTAGCCTCTTTATATGAGGAAAACCTAGCACTATAGCCCCTCAAATCCCTAAAAATTTAAATGATCCATGATACAAGTGAGATATGTCAAGGTCGATCCCTCAAATAGCCTCTAGTTACCCCTAGGTGAGAGGGGGTAACAAGGTTTAACCTAGTTCCACTTGATATAATTTCCTAGATGCTAGAGAAGAAGTAGGACGACACCTAGGGTTTAAAACGTTATAAACTCTAGGGTTTGTTTTCTAGAAGGTTCGACCTAGGATTATGATTGGATGATCCTAGGGTTTTGATATCGAAGTCTTATTTTTTCCTTTAGCCTCCATTAAAGGTGTTTTATTGACTCCATATGAACAAGAATTCAATATGACACTAGCCTTTATCATTTGCAAGTGATATAAAACCATAGTTTATGTATCTCTCTAACAATTTGCATTAATTGTTTGGAATCATATATGACATATTCATTTATGAAATAATTACATTTTCAGCCATTAGGGACAATCATATTGCACTCAATTAATATAGTTTCATCCTCTTGATTCATGAAATCATTGGTGTATGGTCTACAAGTATTTTCATTTTCATTTTCCATATCTTCATTCACTTTCTTTTTTATTTAGAGATGGTATATTTCTTATGTTGTAAACTTGTTACATGCTTAAACATTTAGTCTTATCATGGAGCTCTTATGTGCACTTTTGGAGTGAAATTGTGGATGTTTTTCTTATTTTGGTGGATGTTTCATGAAACTAGTGTTTCTTCATGTATAGTGACTTGTTCTAGTAAGTGGTCTCCCTCTCCCAAAGACTTGCATTAGCTTTAGGATTTGCATTTACATCTTAATTCTCTAGCATTATTTAGGATTTTCTTATGTGTTCATGTCCTTCATTGTTAAAGTACTAGATTCTTTTACCTGAACACATATTTCTTATTCATGTTGTCATTGAAAAGTGACCCCTTTCGTCAAAGGAGGAAGGGAAATGGCAGGGAAGTTCTCAAAATTCTGGTTTGTTGTTTGCCAATGTTTCTATTGCAGTTAGTATTTGTGTTAATATGAAATGAAATGATTCTTACAGTGGGCATGACTAGGGAAATTATTGCCAAGATATTTTACAAGGACCTTTGACGAGGTGTACTATGAAGGTAACCATGAGATGGTCCTATGTACTTATCCTCTCTTGAGTATTATAGTTTTGGGTAATTTTGGAATCATGCATGTTCCATATTTTCTTTGTGTGTTAGAAGATGATATCAATGGTTATCAACAAGCTTTTGTGGTGGTGTTATTCCTTCTTGTCAAGATAATTTTCATACTTAGATACTTTTGTACCAAAAGTTGGGTTATGAGCTTTGTTGCAAGGATGATGTAATAGTGAATTTATATTGGTGGTTCAAGGAAATTTGGAAGTTCAAATTTTCTCTAACATCGAGGATGTTCATGTGGATGTGACTAGAGTTCAAAGGAAAGGTTATTATATGGAATATTTTGTATAACAAGAGTAGGTTTGGTCCTAGTAGATGTTCTTTATGAAAAGATTGTTTTTCTTCTATTATTCCCTTTCTTGATTCAGGTTTGGAATGAGCTTGAGTTCTTCATTGGGCTTAAAGAGGTTTGGAAAGGAAATACAATTGAATAATGTCCCAGGAACTAGTGTGAAAACACTAATGTAAAAAGTTATAAAGCATTGATAATCATCATTTCATGTGGTATGTGGTTATTTAGGAATGCTAGTTTATTTGAGGATAAGATTATGCCATATTTTTAATGTGATTCTTAAGTTCTAATATACTATGCAATTTTAAGAAAACATAAAAATGAAAATCTTGCTAGACAAATATTAGTGGAATTGATGGAGGCTTATTTGAGAGGGTTTGTAAAGGTGATAGACAAGTTAGGGTATGGCAGTGTATGATTTATGAGGGAGTCTCATGTTATAACATATAAAGTAGGCTAGGAGTGCACTAATAGTTTTACAGAGCTAATGGCCCTAAAATTGATTTTCTTACTTCTAGTTGATTTGATTTTTTAAATACAAATATTTGGAGATTCTATAGTGGTGATAAATTGAATGAGGGGATTATATGATTTAGATAATTACATGTTAAGGTATATTTTCCATGGTATTCAAACAATATATTTTATCTTTATTCATGTATCCCTTCATCATGTTTACATGGAAAACAATCATGGTAGATAGATTGCCCAAGGCTACATTATTGTAGGATGTCAGGCAATGGCACATCTAGGAAGACATCACTAGACAATAGTTAAAATTTCATTGTGCTTCCTTTTCCTAATAGGTGTTCACTAACATGTTGTTGTTTATTTAGAGGGGTATATTTGCATTGTTTTCGAACTATTTTTTGAGAGTCATGTTGGAACTTTTGTTGGGGTTTTCACTAGAGAGATATGGCTCTTGTTGGAACAATTTGTATTTGGTTTTATTAGGTTTATTTTAGCTTGGTATATGTATATATATATATATATATATATATATATATATTCAAAATCATCTCAACTATACATTTTTTACAAAATGACATGTCGTGCTCAATATACAAATTGACAACAAGTGCCCAAACATGGAAAAGGGACAAATGGTTCCCTAGATACAAAATGACATTAATTGGTCACTCATAGACCACTGCCACCCTCGCAACGATCAGGTGCATCTGGAAATTCGATCTTTCTTCTCTTACTTGAAGTGGGACCTCGAATGGTTTTGCGCCTGGCATGGTTTGTCACTCCAGAGAATGGACAAAGAAACACCATTCTTACAAGCTTTTTTCACAATGAATTAAAATACTTACAAAATGATACTTTATAATTCAAACTAATAAAACTCACCACATATGATATTGACAACCATTAGGGTGTTTCCCTCCTTCGCGACCCTAATCTCTCAGCAATGCCACCCTACAGTAATTACAAGGATCAAAGCATGAAATCCAAACAAAAATGCATAAAATAAAATTCCATTCATGATACATTAAAATTTCATCAACAAATGATATCATTGTGAATAACTTGAAAAATAGTGGAGAGTCACTTGTAGGTGGATCACTCGAATATACAACCTGCTTCAAGGAAACATCTACTGTGGAAACTTCAGTGGATGACACATTCTGGTTTGCAATAGAGATGATTGGTGGGTCACATATGAGTGTAGCCATTGTGGATGCATCATATGGAAAATGTGGTGTGGGTAGGTGGTTTACGAGTGCATCAACTCTAGATTGATGTGATGGAAAAGGTGGTGGGGGTGGGTGCCTTATGGGACTCTAGATTGATGTGATGGAAAAGGTGGTGGGGGTGGGTGCCTTATGGGTGAAACCACTGTGGATGATCAAAATTATTTTAGGCACGAAATGAGAGCAGAGATATAATAAATAAATGTATAGAGATATATCAGATATCCAATAATATAATAGAGATATATCATAGATATAACCATAAACACAGAAATACAATAATACACAATTTCTATTAATCAGGGAAATGTACAAATTTGTAGAAACACAGAGTGAAAGACTCGCTAGAATGGTGGTAGCTTATCTCTGAGAAGAGATGTGACGATTACTCACATTCGCAAGAAGACGATTATTACAATGATGCTACAAAGGCATTTTTTAACATAAATAAAAATCTAAAGCCCTAACCCTGGAAGATAA
This sequence comes from Picea abies, assembly GCA_900067695.1. Taxonomy (NCBI): domain Eukaryota; kingdom Viridiplantae; phylum Streptophyta; class Pinopsida; order Pinales; family Pinaceae; genus Picea; species Picea abies. The sequence continues at coordinate 9,463 of CBVK0103142767.1, forward strand.
AAAGCCAACAATTTTGTGGAGCCCGTTTTGGGTAGTATTGTGTATCAACAAGAGATGTGACGGCTACTCACATTCGTAAGAAGACGATTATTACAATGATGCTCCAAAGGCATTTTTTAACATAAATAAAAATCTAAAGCCCTAACCCTGGAAGATGAAAAGCCAACAATTTTGTGGAGCCCGTTTTGGGTAGTATTGTGTATCAACATCCCAGGGACGTAACTTTGGAATATGATCTTCATTTGGGGTGCACGATATCTCGTTGGAAAGGTATAGACGAGGAGCTTTATTTTGAGGGCTTAATTAGATCCTTCCATTATCATTGAGGTGCACGATCATGAAAAAGAGTCGTTTAGGCCCTCAAAATGGCCCCAAAAGTTTGGAACTACTAAAAATAGTAAGTTTCCAACAAACTATTTTGAGCCAGTTGGAATAGGTGAGTGGCCACCAAAATCCACTTGGACCAATCCTCCCTCCTTAGGAAGCAATGGTCTCCATTGCGTTGATTTCTTGGGGGAGAGGGGAAAGTGTTTGCTGAATCTTAATCTTGGAGAGTTGCTTGCCTTGCTGGAGAATTTGTGCTTCGTAGCTTGTTGAAGGTTGTCACGAAACTATTGCTGGAGGGGTTGAATTTGTTCAACCAACTTTTTGTATCTTGGCTTGACTTGGAAGTGTGTAGGCACCCTTGTAGGTGAAGAAATAATATATTTCTTCTCTTTTGTAATCTACTTCTGTTGGAAAGAAAGGTCTTGGGCCAAGGTTGTAGTGGTTGCAATGTCCTTATGTTCACCTTTTGAAAAGATTGTGAAGAAGCTGAATTTTGTAGTATGAGATACTACCTTGCGACACTGTTTAGGTGGGATAGTAATTGAAACTACCTATGGTATCCTGTAGAGATGATCCCCTACAGTAACAATGATACTATGGGGTCAAGACTCATAAATAATATGGCACTTCCACATATATGGCTGGCCCAAAATAACATCACAGAGATCC
>CBVK0103142771.1:0-16163 GCA_900067695.1 Picea abies
GAAGCCCAAAAGATTCTCCAGCTATGCAGCAGGTAGCTTGCCAGAGCCAGTATAAATACAGGGCGCCAATTCTCATTTTACACACAACTCTCATAATTACAGAGAGACACTTGTGCACACTACAGTCTAGCAATCTTGTGTGCAAGTTCTGGAGAAGGTGTTGCTGCCAATTCTGAAGCATATTGCTTCTATCTTTTGGGTTGGACTCTCTGATCAACTTTGGTTACTTCTTGCTTGGTGCATTAGCCTTGCTTGGCTATTGGATTGCTACCAGGATTCTTCTCTGTCAAGGTCAAGGTGCTCGGAGGGTGGCTTCAGCCTATGGTTGGGTGACAATAGTGATATTGTCTATGGTAAAACGAGCACATTCTAACAATATTGACCTTACACAAAATATTTCAATAGAGAGATAGAAAAAGCTAGAGATAGAAATTTCTTATTATGTTGATAGATTCTTTTTACATTCCATTATGAAGGAGATGTGTAATTCATTCCATGCTCAACATGGAATTGACATGTGGAATTTAATTCACAATATTTCAATGTTAGGCTTATATAAAACATTTCAATGTCCACTTTGAGTAAGACAACAAAAAAATTGTTTAATGTTGACCATAAATAAAATATTTCAATATCCATAATGATAAAGTAATTGAAAGTAAAAGGTTTCTTATAAGCTTAAGCTTATAGGTGATTTCTACTTCCAAATATGAGGAAGATGTGTGATTCCTTCAATGCATAATTCCAGTATGCCTGAGATGTATAATTCCTTCAATGAAAGATATGATGACGACATTTAACCACTGCACATTTTAAATGCATGCACAGTGCTAGAAGATAATCAAAATTTAAACTCTGTAAATAAGATGGATCTTATATGATTTAACTTTTAACTAACATAATTGTTTCATACGAAATGGAGTTGTTATATGCTGATAACTTATATATCAAGCATCTTAAACATGTTTTATATGCGCAAATACCATTCTTAACAAAAAAGGAAAGTATCGCTATGGTTAATTGCTCATTGAAACACTGTCCGGATTTGAAAAAAAAAAAAAAAACTGCCCATTAAACTTCTCGTTCGCGTCAATTTTTTTTTTAATCATGCAGGAAAGTATCGCTATGGTTAATTGCTCATTGAAACACTGTCCGGATTTGAAAAAAAAAAAAAAAAAAAAAACTGCCCATTAAACTTCTCGTTCGCGTCAATTTTTTTTTTAATCATGCTGTACTTTGACAAAATAGTTTGAAATTTGGATTGCCTCGTCAATAAGTTTCGAAGAGTTTCAACAACACTTCACAGATGGAAGTTGGCCCGCATAGGAGAGAAAGCCTGTTAAACCGAAAGCAAAATTTCTGCTACGATGATAATATTCGTTTCGTAGACGAGAGTTCGAATCCGATGCAACACAATAATTACGCTTTAACTTTAACAGCATCACGCAATCTTTCCTCCTGCACAGGCAATGTAATTCAATAAATACAAAATGCCCACTGTCAATACAGTTCGCCGGAGTTTTCCCGTTCTTCATTTGAATTCTCTATCCTTCATTTTTCCCTTAAAATCTCCATGGCCTCTCTCGCCTTAAATGCATTAACATTATCCCCAAAGCCTGTTGCGCTGCTTCCCACCCGTTACAAGTTACAGAATTATGCTTTTTCCGTCCAGAGCCTTCCTCTATCACCCAATCCTCGTTTCCAGTTGAATGCGGTGCCTCGAGCACATGAGGTATTAAGTCCAAAAGGTCGCGGGTTCAAAACTCCTTGGTGTACATCGTCTTCAAAGAGTGGTGATGCTGAGATCGAATCCTCTGCAAAACAAGAACGCACAGAGGTGGTCTCTGCCATGCCTGTAGTGATGGACTTCTATGCGGCAATCAACAAGAGAGACCTGAAAGCCTTGTTTGATATCATGTCAGACAAGTGCGTATTCCACGACTCGGCTTTTCCAAACGGTTTTGAGGGAAAAGTGGTAAGTAGATTTCACTGTGTATTCAGAGATATTGTAATATTCCACGACTCGGCTTTTCCAAACGGTTTTGAGGGAAAAGTGGTAAGTAGATTTCACTGTGTATTCAGAGATATTGTAAAAATAATTTTGAGTTTACTGTATAGAGTTTGTGAGATATTGTCAAAAAAAAAATTGAGTTTACTGTATAGAGAAGGGTAAGGGAGTGTGAAAAATATATCTTTCATTACAGTAATATCTTTTGTCTTTATTATTACTTTTATTTTATTTTTATTTTTAGATATTAATTTTTATTTCTAACTTTTCATGATTGCTAAGGGTCTTTTAATTAATTAATTTATTTTTTTAATAAAAAATAAAGTGTTTATTTAATTATATAAACAAATATAAGTGGGTAATTATTCTGAATCTGTATAAAAATTTGTAAATAAATTCTTTAATTTTTTTAACTACATATTTCTATTATTATATTTTACATATTAACATTCACTTAAAACATATTAAATTTAAAATTATTTTCACAATATATTTTATTATCAAAACCTACACTTTAAAATCTTTACCATGATTAAATTATTTATAAAATAAATTAAAAAAGACTTCTCTTAATATCCTGGAAGAGGTCTTCCAACGTGCATCTAATATCTTCTACAATCTTAGAGCTCATGGTTGATTAAGAACAAAGATTCGCTGATATGGTTCTGTATCTTTACATTTCTGGTCTATTTCTTTTTTCTCTAACTTCTTATAGATTTCATTTTTATCTGAGTTGATTTGTAAAGTTTTAGAAAAAAATATTTTTCAAAAATCTTTTAAATGGTATTTTTTTTACTTTTTATATGGTTATTCACAGATTTATATATGTGAAATGAGGTATTGTTGTAAGAATTTTCATAATGTTAAAACATAAATATAAGTATTTAGAAGGGTTATGTGAAATGAGGTATTGTTGTAAGAGTTTTCAGAATGTTAAAACATGAATATAAGTATCTAGAAGGGTTAAAGGTTTTGCTCAAATTTGTAGGGAACAACAATATTATATATTAAAATATAAAATATAAAAAAAATTGTAGGCTACAATATATTTAGATAATGATACATATAGGTTATAGATTATAGTGGGAGGTGTGTTGATATCTATCATATTTTAAGTTGTAAGATTTATGAAGTTACTACTTATCAATGTTCATATTACATTTATGGTAGATGAATACACCCTATACCTTCATTCTTAATATCAAAAGTAGGGTCTACTGGTCTAACATTTCATTGATGGTAATGGTATGCAAATCAAAATAGAACACATTAAGACCATTTACAACATAAAAACCCTTCTTTTTAATTACTATGATAGTGTTTGGCATTACACCCATAAAATAAGGTCAAACTTTCCATATTTAAAAGCAAGGTCTAGATTGTAACTTTTCTAGACAACAAAATCAAGTTGAAGATCTCTATTGAGTTAGACCTAGCACTTCCCAATTTGCCACATAATACATTTTTAAGATAATGACACTTAAGCATAGATAGCATAACCAAATTATGATAAGCATAAGCATATGATTCATATACCTCAATCATTTCAACTTATCAATTCCCTAGAATCTCTTAGATGGAGGTCTTGTTCTCTCCAAAAGTCAATTCCCTAGAATCTCTTAGATGGAGGTCATGTTCTCTCCAAAAGAGGACAGTCCTAGGATTTAACGCTAAAGCGCATGCATATAACACCTTCTCCCTTGATTAGAAGTGTGATTCCATGATCATTACAGTCATATTAAACATAAGGATTTTTTTATTTTTTTTAATCTTTTGAAATCTATAGGTTTCTTGCCTAATGATTATTTAATCTACACACCTCTTGCCTTATTATTCACTAATACATGGTTATACAGAATGTCATAAAATATTATAGAAAAAGAAATCACAGTATTGAGGCCAAAAAATGATACAATCCATCATACAATAAAAGTGAATACCTTACAATAATATTCAAAATCATTTACAACAGTTAAACAATAATCTATAATAGCTTTGATATAAGTTCAAGGGTATGTGGGATCTAGCCTCCGTCTTTCAAGAGGCCAATGCGAGTAAAAATGGTTCAAAAAAATCAATAATCATCTCATTTGATCCCTTAAAAACGTTCACATCAAATTCCAAGACTTCTCATATACAACAAACACAAATTGTCTCAGGTATGGGGGATTTCAGTAGCCCTTCTTGACCTAACTATATTTTCACCTCTTGGGGAATGAAACAGATGAATATAATTATGAAATTTAGTGAGCATGTGGATATTGATATCAGATACTTGCTGTTAAAATTTGAAAGTCAACGGATATCGTATGGCCAAGTTATAGTATAATTTCATCTATATCCATTTTGAGTTTTTAGGAGTCATACAAACAAATACAAAGCTATTTTTTGGTGAGCATTTAGATATTGATGTCATCTACTTGCTATTAAAAATTTGAATATCAATGGAAATCATATGGCCATGTTACAGTAGAATTTCATCTACAACAATTTTGTACTTTTAGAAGTCATGTTGACAAATATGATTTTTGGTGAGCATATAGATATTGGTGTCTTCTACTTCCTCTTAAAATTTGAACACCAATGGACACTGTATGGTCAAGTTATAGTAGAATTTCATCTACAACTATTTTGCATTTTTGAGGGCCATACAGAGAAATAAGAGGCTAATTTTTGGTGAGCATGTGGGGATATGTACTAGCTAACTCCAATCCAAATTTGACCTTTATTAGACTTCATATGAAATTGTTTCACTAAAAATACAAAACTCATTTTCAATGCATTTCTACAAACAATCAATTTGCATGCATGATATTTCTCAATGCATTACTATATAAATTTTACAATTTAATAACTTATAAGAAAAACCATTCACTCAATGACATCTACATAATTTTCATGGCATGAGTTCATAACATGCATGTACATTTCATCATGATTGAAATCTTAATAAAAAATAAAAATAATACACTTTTCTTTCATAACTAACTGTGGGTGAACTGCTTTCCTCCCAAACATAGGAAAATCCTTTATGAATGCCACCTCCATGTTAGATTATGAGATCACAAGGGAAAAGAAGAATTGTCAAAGCTCCCAAATCACTCTTCTCTTTACCACAAGCTTCTAAACCAACCTAGAAAGCCAACAACATTGTAGGGACTCAAGAAAGTACTTCCCTCCTCTCCCTAGTTCAAATTCTCTTTTTTTTGCATGAATGAAGGAGAGGACAAGAAGAGTCCTACTCCAACTCTTGCACTTCCTTAATGATAGGGATCAAGAGTCCTAGTTGAACTCTCCTTGATTGGGTAAATATAGGAATTAGTTTCTTCAATATAGGAGATAGGTATTTAAGGTTAAGAAACAATTACTTAAAGTAATTAATTATTTCACTAGCCTCATAATTGTAATATCATAAATATTAGGATAAAATGTTAATATGACAATCACATGAAAGAGGTTATACATAGGATATAGTAGTAACCATGAGACGTAGGTCAATTCCCTCCTTATATTCCCTTACCTTTCCTTTTGGTGGACTCATAGCCCCATCGACGTTTCCTCCCTCCAAACAACCTTGAAACCTTTCATTATATTCACAATGATCATGTTTAGATGTCTTTAAGATCGCTATGGTAATTCTACCTCATGGCATGAAAAAAAATGTAGTAATGAAAAACATAATTAAAATATAAACAATATCAAGTTCAAAGGGTTGAGACCAATGTATTACACCCCACACATATTTGGCTAAACTCAAAAGTGAGAAGTGTAATATAATGCCAATATTGGAATGTTCTACCTCCTAACAATGTCTAGACTCTAGTATTTATTTCAATCAAAATGTAGGCCATTCTTGAATTGTTTTGTCTCCTAGCAATGCCTAAGATTTTAGTATTTAAATTTTATTTCAATAAAATTGGAGGCCAATCTAGGAGAGCTATGTTTTGTTTCATAGAAATGCATCAGATTTTAGTATTTAAATTTTATTTCAATCAAATTGGAGGCCAATCTAGGAGACTTCTGCCTCCTACTGTCTGTTGGAATTTCTATGTAATATAAATTTTAGTATTTAAATGTTATTTCAATCAAATTGGAGGTCAATCCATGAAAGCTATGCCTCCTACTATTGATATAGAATATATATTGTAGTACATTAGACGCTATTCAACAAGTTACAAGTAACAAAAATCAGGGACTAATATTTATAACTAAAGCGTGGAAAAAAACTTCAAACGTGCCACATCATAAGCTATAGACTTTAGTAGAACTCTTAGGTAATTAAAATAGTAAAATCACACAACAAAGTTTAAGAAACCACAAAACTTACAACACTACATGAAATCACACAACCAAATTTAGTGGACATGCATACCTAGAAAATGTTGGTATGAGAAAATAACAAATGTTGGTAGCTAGTCATGGATTCTCACTCTACTTCTCACAATGTTGAGATGACCAAATGATCTCACATCATTTTTCACGATGCATTGCTCGCAGTGCTCCCCAATGCACCTCACTCATCCATGACACTTCAATGTGCCTCAACCCTCACTCAATTGTGACTACTTAATACACTTTGGCCCTCCTCACACAAGACTCACAATGTTGCTCATTCACACAAAGAGTCACAGTGCAACATCATGTCAAACAATGCCAAATCCCAAACAATGTGTATTTTTCATGATGGGGTAGCTATTTTTTAGGTAGAATTAGGGTTCTTAAAATTGTTTTATGTTTTTTTTTTGTATCATGATATTGGCACCCAAACATTGAGAAAACATGCCAAGGATGCAAAAAATTGGAGCTTCCTATGGGATATTATAGAAATTTCCTATACCTAAAACTTGTTCCCAAGCTCCCATTTCCTTGATGTCACAGCTCCTAAAAGCCTCCCAAGTTCCTGGAACGCTTCCATGCCAATTGGGGATGTTTTGTAGTTGTTCCCAATCTCCCAAAAAATCTGAAATGGCCGGAACAAGTTTTGGATATGCCATGTGCAGTACCCATACTCATGAGTACTATGGTTTCGAGGCTTGTGAAGAAACATGGAGGGGTTTTCCAGGCCGTCAAAAGCAAGGAAGCTCCATCAAGTTCTAAGCCCCCTCCGATGTCGTCGCAATCTGCTAGTGCTCATCCCATTGGGGCTCTTGAGGTTCATGTGCTTGAAGAGTGATGGTGTTTTACTAGTTATCAGTCTTTCATACTCAAGCCTTTTACTAGATATGCCAGGAGTGGTTCCCATACTCATGATCACTTTCATTATTTTTTATTTTTTTCTTAATTTACTCTTTTTAAAATAATTAATTTTAATTAATTAATTTACTCTTTTTTATTTTAATTAATTAATTTACTCATATTGGGGATGAGGCAATTGATGGATAGGAAGGGGACATTTTCCCTGATCTGGGTTGCACTAGAAACATGGATACAAAATTTCATCGTATGGTGGAATTATATTGGCATGTAAAGGAAATGGTGGCATAGGGATGGAAACTGTAGGAGCAAGAACTTCAGAATATTCAGCAGTGGTTGGAGGCTCTGGAACACCATTCTAATCTGCTGAGTACTATGGTTTCATGGCTCGTGAAGAAACATGGGGGGGTTTTCAAGGTCGTCAAAAGCAAGGAAGCTCCATCAAGATCTAAGCCCCCTCCAATGTTGTCACAATCTGCTAGTGCTCAGCCCATTGGGGCTCTTGAGGTTCATGTGCTTGAAGAGTGATGGCCTTTTACTAGTTATCAGTCTTTTTGGTCTGGGTTTGTTATATTTTCTCAGTTTTTACTATAGCTTTGGAGATACTATTTTAGACTGGCTAGACATTGATTTTAAGCAAGTATGAAAGTCCTAGTTCTTTTAGCTTGATTTCCCTTTGGGTAGGCCAACAAACTCTAGTTTCTTTTGTGATGAACATTTGGTGGTTAATTACTCATTGAAAGACAAGACATAGATGTTCATAGTCCAGATACATTCCAGAGAATAGATATTTTTCTTCAAACTAAAAATTTAAAAATAAGGAGCCTATACATAAAGCAAGAGAGAAAATTACATTTCTATAAAAAGAAAGTCTATTTTGGAGAGAATTCTTCTAGAAAATGTTGGTTTTCAACGAGATGTAAAGCAACTTTTGAAAGTGAATCAACAAAAGTATCAAGTTCCTTAAGTATTGAGTCGATGGAAACCTGGAGCTCACCATGGGGGATTCACCTTGTTGATGAATATCTTATCACGCTCATTCATAAAGAGGGTTTTAAAATTGTGAAAAATAATGTCAATATATTATAGGTATTGGGCAGTTGATAAAGGGTATAGGGGGGTTTATAGGTATTGAGGGTTATAAAAAGGGGTATCTAGTAAAACTTAGGGATATCGATTAAAAATATGTAGTTTTTTAATTGGAAAGATGTATTGGAAGGGGGGTTCAACAAACAAATTTTGGGAGGTTATCAATATTTAGTGAAATTAGGGGTATTTTTTAATATCCCATGAATGAGCGTGCTATGTCACAAGTTCACAAGTTCACTAAGTGAAGGCCCCATGGAGCTCATACACATTCTTATTCATTACACACTTGAGTAGATAAAATAATGCATTGAACTCACCCCAATTGTTTGTACCTTGATCCTTCTTTGCCATCTACAAAGTGGGAATTTGAGAAATGAATAATAAATCCCAATCCACATATTTTACCTGGGCCTTGACATAAACCATCAAAAAACCCCATGTAGTGTTTTTATTGATTTCCACCTCACCTACCTCTTGAGGGTTTTTCAAACTCGGTGTAGCCTTATAATAAGAAAATAATGCCAATGCTTGTTGGGATACCTTAAAAGAAGGGTAAAACTTATCTTAAAAAATACAAGCATTCTGGGCCAACTAGACACCCCATGTGACTAGGATTGGAAGGATTCTAGATTCAAAAAACTCACATAAAATTTTTATCGGTGATCCCCTATCCCATAAATGAATTAGACCTAGTTGGTGCTCAATCTCAAGCTAGAATTAACAAGTAAAGTAACATTCCAAGAATAAGTGTACATTGGATTCATCATCTTTTACAAAGATAAAAAAGCTCAGCCCTTGTTTATTCTATTGCTACATTTTATCCCAAGTCAACACTCTTCCTTTAAGCACAAGACAAAACAATAAAATACCTTTCATAGGGCCCTTTAATTTCCATAATTCCTTATACCACCAATGATTTTCATTGTCATCCAAGTTCTGCAAGATTATAGTACCAAGCCAACTCATCCTTTGCATCCAATAAACATACATGCGCCTTGAGCATTTCTGTCGTGTATTGGGTCTAGTGCTGATACCAATTGGAATCAATATCCAAAACCTCTGTTGATAACCACCCTTGGCCCCAAATTGTTGATCTAGCAGGACTCACCAATTCTATTAAGCGTGCAATGTCCAATCTCCCATAGTTGATTCACAAGACCCTCAAGAAGAAAAATTATGTCACTGCAACCAATGATTGAATTTGTCTCGATTCTCACTTGAGAACTGAGCCAGCCTTCCAGGCCAAAAATTAGCCTATTATAGGAAAAACAAGTGTGATGGCTCAAACCAGTGGCGAGCATTATAGGAAAAACAAGTGTGATGGCTCAAACCAGTGGCGAGCCATAACACTTGTCATTAATACATAGCACCTGATTCAATCTTCGACATTCCTCCACTTCAGACCCAGAGGGATTATATTTAAAAGTAGCACCAAGTTTCACAACCAGTTGGTCCAGCTCCATAAAAATTGGTAAATGATCAGAGCAACGCACGTTACCAACCCAAGAATGATAAATGCCAATATTTTGAAGAACCATGTGACAATATAGGAAGCGGTCAAGTCTCTTTGAGACCCCATCAAAACTACTTTGATTATTAGTCTAGGTCGGAAAAATTTGAACAGGTTCAACATCTACCAAGCATGCCAATTCAAGCTTGTCAATGAAAAAGTTTGTTAGATTATCTTCTTGGGTTGATGACCCCCAAATTTCCTCCCTGCTAAGTGTAAAATTTAGTTCCCCCCAATGATAAGGTTATCAGAGAGGATAAAATTAAGATCAAACAATCTATCCCAGAGAACCTCCTTACCCTCATAAGGCCCATATATATTGAGAAGAGTTATAGAAAGATCCATCTTCCTGCTATATATCTCTGTGCAGAGACCTGAAGAAATAGAAAATCAATTAATGAGGGAGTAGTATGAAAAAAACCCTGTAATGTCCCCCCCTCGAGGATCCATCAGAATCCAAACTGTAAAACTCACATCCTGGAAACAATTTCACCATATCAGTAATGATAGGTTCGCTACGGCCCATAGTTTCTTTAATTAACATTATTTCTGACCGGTCCAACTCTACTAACCTCTTCAGGGAGATTTTTTTGGCCCTCCCCCCAGACCCCTCATATTTACAAAAATTAACTTCATGATAACCCCTCCTTCGAGGCAATTTCTGCTTTAAGGACCGCAGAAATAAGGCGTTGTCTTCCCCAAGAAACTTCATTTGTGGATCTCTCTTGGGCATGCTTGAGCATAGACTTGTGCCCGACTTTTGAATGGCCTGGCTTCTTTAGACCATCAAAACCTAGACACCCCCATGGATTTTGGATCCTGTGTAATGATCCGAGGTTGTAGAAGATAGGGATCCCTACTAAAGGAAACATAGAGGGAGCCAGAGGATAAGGCCCTATGGGGCCTAGTAGATTTAAGGAGAGAATGGTCAAAGTCCCTTGATAAACCAATGATAAAGGAATAATCTTCCTTCCTCTCATAGGAGCAATACTTTGAGGCCATCCCTGTTGTAATACAAGGAACATGACCATCATCACGAACATCAATATTATTTCCTGATTGCTCAGGAATTGAAACAAAGTTAGGGTTATGGATAGGTGTGGAAGCTTGCCCACAGAGCCTGATCATCCATTCTAAGCTGAACATTGACATCCGAAGGAATAGTTATATCATCATGAACATCAATATTATTTCCTGATTGCTCAGGAATTGAAACAAAGTTAGGGTTATGGATAGGTGTGGAATTACCTGAAACCTAATTTGGAGTCACGCTTTTGGACCAAAGTGCTTCAAGCTTGCCCACAGAGCCTGATCATCCATTCTAAGCTGAACATTGACATCTGAAGGAATAGTTATATCACCAACCAAGAGATCTGATTGTAAGCTTTTTTTCTCTAAACATAGATTTTTTTCTTGAATCCCCCTTCTCCCTTCTTTGATGAGAGAGGAGGCTTTTGCGACCATTGTTTTGTTCAGAAAGTTCTTTCGGATCCATCGCATAAGTTTTATGTTTTTCGAACCAAACTAGTGTGGTCCATCATGATGATAGACTAAACAAGAAAGGAGGCATCAACCAGAACTTTCCCTCCATAGGGAAATTAGGGTTTATAGCCCTTACACCATAAACCGACTATTCATTCCCATGAAACTTCTTTTGAAATTTCAACTCATAGGGAAATTAGGGTTTATAGCCCTTACACCATAAACCGACTATTCATTCCCATGAAACTTCTTTTGAAATTTCAACTCATAGAAACCGACTATTCATTCCCATGAAACTTCTTTTGAAATTTCAACTCATAGTCTGTCAAAATGTGACCAACCTTATGATAGCGAGAACACCTAAAAGGAATATTTGCATAGCCGGTTGGGTATTGGACCTGTCCCCCACCACCAACTCCATAGACTCATAGATACCTTGTCACGGGTCCAAGTCAACAAGGCTCTGCGCCACTGATTTGTCGCTATAAGACTTGTAGCTGTCATTAGAAGCAATAAAAGTCCCTAAAAGCTCACCAATAACCTCCAAACCAGAACCACTTGAGAATTCTAAAGGCAAATTGGGTAACTTGATCCAAGTTGGAATGCTCTATATGACTTCCTCTCATACATCAAATAACAAATGCCAGGGTCTTGAATAGCACAGGTGCATGTCCCAATACTATTGTATCAAAAAAATCTTCATACATCATCCTTAAAACAAAAGATGAACCCAATCCAACCTCTAGACATAAGGTGGAAAGTGAGAGCATAGTCGAGGATTAAAACCTACTCTTTTTCCCACCAAGAATTTAGAGTCATAAACATCCTCCTTCCATAGAACTTTCCAACTATATCCCAACTACCAAGAATTGAGAGTCATAAACATCCTCTTTCCATAGAACTTTCCAACTATATCCCAACCCTCAAGCTCTGCTATTTGGTTGACCTTCAAATCTCTCCCCACTACCAACGAAACACCACCTCCTAGCGGCTTTACTACTATCTGTTGCTTTCGTTCTGGATTCCCACGCACTTGTGGTAAGCCACCTCCCTAAAACTCAGCAAGATCTTGATACTGCTGATAAACCCTAAGAGAGAAACCCCATCAAGACCCGTCTCTGCTTGAGGAACCATAGAAGTGTTGAAAGGCGAGAAAATTACGAGGATTGTGCGTACGCGGGCTCACCACGCGCTCCCAAGACTCCACCTGAATCCGCTCCTCAAGACCCTTCAAAGTCNNTCCCAAGACTCCACCTGAATCCGCTCCTCAAGACCCTTCAAAGTCCCATCTGGTGTCGTGATATAGATCCCCAGAGCAGGGTTGGAATTTCAAAACCCACGAGCACGTCAAATTTTACGGTTTTCCCGACTTCAATAACCGTTCTGCGGGTTTTTACGAAAAATCTTGATGGTTATTAAAAAAACTTAAAAACCTTGACGTTTATTAAAAAAACTTAACCGTATTTGACGGCCAATTTGCCCGTCAAATTCCATCCCTGCGGGCCCAGAGAATCTACACGATCTGCCACTGCCAGTATCAAGACACTTCACTAATGGGGTCTCTCCAGGAAATCTAGTTCAAGCATACGAATTTTGGATCTACCTGATCTGTCAGTATCAGGACACTTCACTAATTAGCTCTGTCCAGGAAATCTAGTCGAGGCATACAAATTTTTAACCTCGGGGTACGGAACAAGAGAAGGGTTTATAACAGGATTTGAAAAAATCACGTCTTTTGACAACATCTCTTCAGAATAATCAATTATCTGTAAGGTATGGAGTAAGTTAATTCAGCTAGTAAATAGATTTTCTTTTTAGGTAAAAAAAAGACTTGAATTTGGTTAGATTTTTAGGGGTAGTTTGAATTTTGTATGGATCAAAGTTTTATGCATTTCAGAACTTTTTTTCATGGGTTTTGTCTCATTTTAAACCAACCTAGATGTTCAGAAAATCGATCAAAATTTTAGATTAGCTGAAAATTTAAAATAAAGCTGCCAAAAAGTCTACAAGAAAAATAACTCAGAGGAAAAATTACTCCCAAGTTAACCCACTTAGTAAATTGTAAGTTATTTTCCATAATTCACCACTCGATCTGAGACCTATCACAACTCTGCAGAAACCCTCCAACGCTTGCGGAAACCCCATCAAAACCCTATAAATCACATGGATGATATTGATATACCACAAACCCTTTGAATGTTAACACAACATGCCTTCATGTTTTGTTTTATCTTCTTCCAATAAAAACCTTGATTGTTTCTTTACATGCATCTTAGAGTAGAGCTAAAGACATTTTTGGTTGAACCATCTTGAATGGATATATTATAACTTCATTCTCTTTAATAATATAATAAATTGTAAAATTTAATATAAATTATATTTATATTAAAAAAAATTTATTTATATGAAAAAATTCACCCGTTAAAAAGCACATTTTGACATAACCAAAAATTTAATGAAAACTATGAATAGTCCCTTACTCTTTTTATGTACATTAACATAATCACATGTGAAATGATTACAGGCTGTTTTAGGATACATCAATGATTTAATGGAAGCCCTGGGAAAGGATATGCAATTTAAAATAGACGGAATAAGTGAAGGAGATGATCTTACAGTGGCAGTGTTATGGCATTTAGGTTAGTAATTTTCAGTGATATAAGTATTAGATAATTTTCATTATATGTCTTGATATCGTTTATTAATCTTGTTTATTAATAAGTATGTTATCAAAATTTATTATAAAAATGTTTCACTGTTGCAGAATGGCAAGGACGGAAATTTCCTTTCTCCAAAGGCGCTGGCATATTTTATTGTGAAATAGAAAAAGACAAAATATTAATAAGGTCAAATTTCTTTGACACTATTGTTGCAATTGGGAGAAAGTTTATTAATAAGGTTAGAGAAAATTATACACTATGCAGTGAGTGGATGATTGGGTATGCACTCTTTTTATTTGTTAAATATCATACCATTCATTGGATTTCATTATCCAATGAATAAGATGGAAAAAACACATTGACAATCATTATTTTAATGCATAGTATATTACTTTATGTTCTTTGTTTAGTACCATATATATATATTTATTATACAATTTATTTTTGTTGTTTGTAACAGGCTGGTGCATGACTTCATGGAAACACCTCTTAAGCCCGGTGAATTGATTCTAGTAAGCAGTAATTTTCCTTGACATAAATGTGATTTAATTAACGATATTATTTATAATATTAACTTTTTTAATTATCTTTCATAAATCTCATAATCTTAATATATAAAATATATTTAAAAATTTACAATTTATATAAATTTCATTTATAATGAGTTTTATTTGAAATATGTATACATTTTATTAAAATAATTTTTTACTTAAAATTTAAAATTATGTATTTTCTTAAATTTTATTTATATTTATTTCAAATTTTTAACAAATTATTAAAGATTAATGCCCTTTTACTCATCGTTTTATTTTATTTGTTTTGTGGCAGAAATTGCTGAAGACCATTACATCCTTGTTTGAGCAATTTCCACTGGTTGCGAAAAGTATAATATAATTATACCTTTGTATTTCTTTAATTTACTAAAGGTTTGCATGTAAACTCTTTAGTTTATAAAACCATACATGTTCACAATGAGAAGTGAAAATTTTACGCAGAATTTTTTCATAATTGAAACCTTTTCACAGAGACAATAATTCACTAACATTTTTTTTTTTTGCCAGAGTTTTTGGCCGATCCATATTATGCTTTTGCAGGGATAATCATGTGTTACAATAAGTATTTAAAACCGTTGATTCATCCATTCGTAACATACTATCGTGGGGTATTGAAATCTTTCTTGTACTGGGCAAATTCCCTTCTTCGAATTGTCTTGAATATTCTACATATTCTATTTCTTGGCGATGGATAGAAATACGGGCATATAAATTGTATATATTCATTTAAAATTTTGAAGACTGGTATTTTGAATATGTAAGAGGGTATACAATTACCTCAGCCGTTACGTTTGAAATTACCGGATGATTAAATGGTAACGTCAAACAAATGTAATTATAAAATTATTTTGATTCATTATAAACTTTGAAAACTTGTATTTTGAATGTTGTTGGAGAATATACAAGTACTTGATAGTGCGGGATGACCAATTGGTAAAGTTATAATTTTTATATCTTAAATTATATAAATATGAAATTACATAAATATAAGTATAGAAATTATTTTTATTATTATAATTTTTTTTTTTGGAATGTTGTTAATGGGTATATAACTACCTTAAATCTATCTTAACTGCCATTATTTCAAGTATAAAAAGAATTTAATTTGTTAAAGTGTAAACCTTCTTTTTTAAATCTATCTTAACTGTCATTGCTTTGTTAATGGTTATATAACTACCTTAAATCTATCTTAACTGTCATTGCTTTGTTAATAGGTATATAACTACCTTAAATCTATCTTAACTGCCATTATTTCAAGTATAAAAAGAATTTAATTTGTTAAAGTGTAAACCTTCTTTTTTATTGTATAAAAAGAGTTTTATAACGAATAACAAAATTTAGAGTTTTTTTTTTTTTCTATTTTGTATATCCATATATTTCATTTGGGTTCTTCTTATTTTATAGATGTTGAAAAAAAATACTTAAAATGTTTATGTTGGAAGGCTATTAAAATGAATCTGTCATTGCACTCATTGTTTATCTTTGAAGGCAGAAAAAAACAAAAAAAAGTTTTCATAATGAATGAAAAAAAACAAAGTTTTCATAAAGTTTTTATTATATAAAAAGAGTTTTCATAAATTTAGAGTTTTTTTTCTTTCTATTTTGTATAGCCATATATTTCATTTGGGTTCTTCTTATTTTATAGATGTTGAAAAAAAATACTTAAA
>CBVK0103142802.1:0-11891 GCA_900067695.1 Picea abies
GGTTTCGAACCGGTGACTTTAACAACACGGAGTGGCTTAACAACACACTATGTCATCGACTGTCCTACACCTCGGGGACAAAATTGGTTCTTATTAATATCAAAATAGAATTTTAATTTAAAGTTTTCTATACAGGAAACTGGTTTTCAAGCTCCCATTTCTTTAATGTTGAAGCTCTTCAAAAAAACTCTCAAGTTCCAGAAAAATTGAAGATGTTTGATACCAATTCTCAAGCTCCGAGAAACCTGAAACTACTAAGAATTTCATAAATGTCTGAAAAGTTCCTGTGCAACTATGTTATTTCCTTTTTCTATTCATTATTTATTTCTTCTCTCATTTCCCCATTTTTGTTGTCCAAAGAAAATTTATTTATGGTTTCTCATTTCCTCATTTTTTTGCCCTTCAACTAGGGTTTTGCCCTTCAACTAAGGTTTTAGTGTTTAGAATGGGTTAGGGTTTCATATTGAAGAAACTACCATGGTGAGAGGTATATATTTTTGTTGGGCCAAGCATCCAAAACCACAATACATTTTTTAAGGCACCTTTATTAAAGGGAGGGGAGATGTAATAACTCCAAGTCTAGTGATAATTTATGAAGTTAAAATGTGGGCAAATTCAATTAATTATTTTTTGTTAAAATTATTTTCCAAATTTGATAAATTCAAGTCATAATTCCATTTGATTGATGGAAATTTTGATCATAAAACTAAGTTTTAGCCTATTTTAAAAATACTTAGATAATTAGAATTTGAAAAAAATGAATATATTAAAGTAAATATTTATCTTACCAAAATACAAACTCATCTTAAAAATTGAATTTGTTCACTTTTAAATCACTCCATAATTTATTACCTAATTATTTTAGATTTTATTTTGGAGATTACCTATGTCATAACACAAAGAGTACTCTTAATATATATTTGAGGTATTATTTTCATTATTCTATTAGATGTTGTAGAGGGTAGAGCATCATGGTATACCAACCATGAGGTACTTAGGTGTTAGTTGTCTCGAAGTATAGAATTATCATCATTGGTGTGTGTGAATTAAACATATAATTGATTAATTTTTATGTATCAATGTGAGTGAAGTAGTGTTATGTGTGGAAATAAATAATTATTAATTAAGTTAAGGAAAAATCCAATGGAAAAGTCTTTTTGAAGATAAATATCTTCCTCTTTTAATCTATAAATGTAAGTTGATCATAGCTTTTACGATTATCCAAAGGAGAGCATGAGTTTGTTAATGAGTAGGATTGTAAGTCCATTTTGTTGATGTGTTTTGTTAAGTGTTTTTATTGTTATAATGCATTGCTTAGAGGAATTGGATAGCCATGTAGATGCATTGTTTTGAGTTTAGGGTTTACTAGATTTTAGAGCGTTTAGAGTCTCAAAGAATTAGATCATATACTCCAACTTGAAGGTTATTAGGAGGTTTGGGTATGACTATAGTGCATCAAACTAGTTATCTTACATAAAAATGAGTATGTTTTTATTCATTTATTAATCATCGTTAATTCATGTTTATGATGGTGTTGATTCGAATGAGTCATTTAAATGGTTAAATGATTAAGATTACAACATGTGACACACTTATTTATTATACCTTATGATAAGGTGTGTATTAGCATTACAAATTAACAATATGTAATTTAGTGGAGTTAATTTAATGAGATGAGTTGTATTAATAATGAGGGCTTGTATAGATCATTACTTAGCATCACAAATTAGCAACATTTGATTTAGTGTTAAGTTAATTCATTGGGATGGGTTGTATTAATAATGAGGGCTTGTACTTTTTGACTAGAAAAAATTCCTTTAATATTATATTTTTGCTTGTAACATGTGATAAGAAACCATGTCCTAATATATTATCTCTTTTAATACAATCATCAAGAAACAAAAAAATCTAGAAGCCTCATTTTTATTGTGTCTAAATAAAAACCCTAATAGCTCTACATTTTAAAACCCCTAGGGGTGTTTATATATTCCCACCAAGGTTCGATTCTCTCTAGTATATGTTAGCCCCGTATGGGTCATCATGGTCACAAAAGTTGGTCATATGTGGTGATGACCAATGTTCCGATCTTAAGTGTCAATGACTTTCACTTCAAATTGAGTGACACTTATAATAAAAAAAAACATATTTAAAAAACAAAAGATCTAAAAAAAACCCATATATATATATATATATATATATATATATATATATATTATGACTACCAACCTTGGTGGACAAAATTAATCCTTATTCTTAGACCAAAAAATTAAAGGAATTGGAATAAAAAATGTCTAATATGATCTAACACATGTTGATGTGCATTCTTATCTAGAACTAGAAACATTGTCATGATAATGAGTGTTTGTTTAGCTCTTTCTAAGTGTATGCATTGGCATGATGTGGGGGTTTTCTCACCATCATTGAAGATGAAATATTTCAAGCTTCTCAAACCCTTGTGAATTTCCTTATGCACGATCTCTCTAGTCCTTGGTATGCATACATTTGTTACACCTCGCTACTAAGGAGCATATTATCTTTTTTCACATTTGAATTTATCTAAGAAATTTGATTAAGAGGTTATATCAACATTTTCATTCACAACATTTTCCAAAAGTTCGATTTTCAAGTATAAGTT
Organism: Picea abies; assembly: GCA_900067695.1. NCBI lineage: Eukaryota > Viridiplantae > Streptophyta > Pinopsida > Pinales > Pinaceae > Picea > Picea abies. The sequence goes on from CBVK0103142802.1 coordinate 2,636, forward strand.
TTGTAGTGCAACATGACATAGTGCAAGCTTCTCTCATACTATTTCCATTCATTCCTCAGCGTTGTCATTTTCTCTTATCAAATGCTTTATGTTTGCAAGCCTCGAGCCAATTTCTCCATAAATGGTCAAATCCCCCTCCTTTAGCTAATCGAAGGTAACTAAGGGATGATTGTGCCTCTTGTCGCAATGTCTACTTGGACCACTGATCTCCATTCTTCTCCAACTCATGCTATGTAAGTTCAATTTTCTAAATGAAAGTAAGCCAAGAGATATTTTTACGGAAAGGGATTTTTCCACCACCATGCCATACTAACACATTAATGATGCATGGTGTTGATGTTTTGTAAGGAGTGTTAATCTAATTCCTCATAGCCTTCTAATTCTCATATAGGATTAGTCACTAAATCTTTTATAACTATGGGTATGATTTCAAGGGGAACACTGGGAGGAGAAAAAAGAGAGACATGAAACATAGAGTTATCAAGAGTTAATAGGTTGTTCTAAATAGAGCTTCCACCTTCTAATCTCTTTGACTTCACCCCTAGTGTCAACGACTTTGAGATTTTCCTTTTGATCAATAATGACATTAATGACCCAATCCACAACATTGTTGCTAAGTTTTTAAGTATGTTTATAGATCATGTTTCTATCAAAAGATGCATGTCTACTCTAATCAATCTTGTTTTAAAGATACCATGAGTGATCCTTGAATTTATTCAAAGACTATATCAATAATAGGTTTGGAACCTCCCTCTAGCTTTAAGATTAAAGATTCCTAGAATGAGGCATTGTTTTATTCTTTTTATTATTAAGATTTTGACTTCAACTATGTTGTTTGTCATTTCCCTTGGGAATTTATAGAAGAATTAGAGGATGATTCACCTCTCTTTGTTCCTTATTTTTGTTCAAGAAGGTATTAATGGAAGTTTTGGAATCTCCTTCTAGCTCAAGGATATAGATTCCTAGAATGAAGTAATGCCATATTCCTTATATTAAGGCTTGGGTTCCTCTGCCTGCCCCATCAAAGTTTTAATTTTACCCAATTTTCTCTTGGGGGGTCCAAATACATGAACTGCACCCCCCCCACCCCTCGGCTTGCCTCCTACAAGGCTTGGGTTCCTCTAGTTGCCTCTTGGGGGGTCCAAATACATGGACTTCTATTATCCCTTACTTGTGGCCTTTTGACAAAGGAGAACATGGAGGTGGGATTGGGTATATAATACGTACACACAGTTCAAGAGCTCTCAATGTTGTAAGTTAAATCCCTGCCTCCAAGTGTCCCCATGGTTACCTCAAGGTGTCAAGTAAAGACATGTGGGAACAAAGCTTGGTCAATGGTCAATGGTATTCACATTAAGGAGATTGTGGAGGATATATACATTCAAATCAATCCCTCCGCACCCTCTCGGTGCCATAAGTTCAAACCCAACCTCCAAGTGCTCCCATGGTTACCTTAAGGTATTGGATGATGCCCATGAGATTGGAACCTTAACCAAGGGTGAAACTCCTTGCTCCTTGCACTTAGCCATAAGATAGATCCTAAGACCTTGTGCTATTGAAAATTTGGTTTTTGTGCACTTATTTATTATTTTAATTTGGTTTCTGTGTATTTATTTATTATTTTAATTTGGTTTTTTTAAATCCAAACTTAGACATTGTTACAAATAGAAAATGCAATGCTAACTGCTTTCTTTGTTAGTACAATTTTGTCTCTTGCATTTATTATTCTTCTAGTTTGTGTAACTGAAGTAATTTCACTTTTGCCATAACCTAGGGTTACCACTAAATCTTAGTTTTCCTCCAATAACCCCTCATACCTGAATAAATAACCAAGAAAAATCCCAATGTGTGAAGAAGCTCATTATTATGATGTCATATTAAATGACTATGTCTAAGAAATAGAGTGAAGCCTAATTTCACCATATCCTTACTCTTATGTTTTGTTTAGTCCATTTAGTTTTATATTTTATGATTTTTCAAATAAAAAAAGTCTTAAGAGTTAAATGGAACACTTTGTTAAACACTTTTACAACAACCCAACTTATTTTGTTTAGTCCATTTAGTTTTATATTTTATGATTTTTCATTTGAGAAATAAAAAAAGTCTTAAGAGTTAAATGGAACACTTTGTTAAACACTTTTACAACAACCCAGTCTTAAGAGTTAAATGGAACACTTTGTTAAACACTTTTACAACAACCCACCCAACTTATTAGGAGTGATTTATTTTATTATACACCTTACCTTGGTCCATCTCTTTCATAAAAGGTTGTCTTTATATACCAATTTATAATAAAAGTTTGGCTATGGCTTCAATTCATAGTTTGCACTTAAACATGGGATGGGGAAAGGAAACTCAAGTTAGGAGAAGTAGAGCAATTAAAAGGTAATGAGAATATATAATCATTAAAGTTAAAACCCATTCAAAAATACCATAAATGAGTTGTATCAGAATATTCCATAAATGAGTTGTATCATTCATGGTATTATTATTATTGATACACAAGAGAGTTGTATCAGACTGTTATCCATGTCTCTTGTATCAGACTGTTATTATTATTGTTGAAAAGTACAGTGATACTAAACCCTTTCAACCCTAATCTTGTAATTTCTAAGATTTTTTTTTAAGAAACCGCATATGATTATTATACTAATTGTAATCATGTAAGCTATACATCAAAAGCACACTGCAGAGCACACGGTGTTGTTGGGATTCATCGCCTTACAAACGAGTGAAATACGCATTTGTTGCTAGCTTAAGCTTAGCATTCTGAGAGTATGGTTAGGTCCTGTTATGAAAAAAATTGATACATCCAATTGGGACTTATCAATGGAATCTGAGAATAAATATGAGCTACGTTCTGTGAACCAACACCTCTTTATAAGAATGTTGCAATGCAGAAAGTAGGAAGATCAAATATACAATTCAAGTTGTAAGTTTGTGACTACTCGGACTCACTCAAAGTTGGAGAAAATCATAGCAGCAGGGAAATACTTGAACTCACTCAAAGTAGGAGAAAATCATAGCAACAGCAAGGAAAAGAAAGGGAAAATTCACTTTTACAGAAGACAGATTTCCTCCAGAGACCGCTGGTCTAAACAAGGGTAAGTATGCAAGCTGCATTTCAGTTATAAAATTCATTTGAAGGGAAAATTCACTTTTACAGAAGACAGATTTCCTCCAGAGACCGCTGGTCTAAACAAGGGTAAGTATGCAAGCTACATTTCAGTTATAAAATTCATTTGTTTAAAAGTGAAATTGGATGTGGCTAATCAAGTTGAATGAAAATCACAAAAGAATCTAACCAATTTAGAGGCAACGGTCATTTCAACTTGAGGAGTTAAATTCAACATTGCAATTCAACAAGGTTAAATATCGCAAATACAATCTACTAAATTTACCACTAGAAGCAAATAGAAAAAGAAAAAAAATACCCAAAAATCAGTCCTATGAGATAATCAATTTCCTACTGCGCACAACCAACAATAAATAAGTTCAAATAAAACCCCATTATAAAAAACATAAAAGAAGTACCCAAAAATCAGTCCTATGAGACAATCAGTTTCCTAGTGCACAGCCAACAATAAATAAATCAAAATAAGCACCATTATAATAAGATCAAGGGCATCCATGTTAAAAATTATTGGAACTGTTCAGAATGAGGAGCACGATAAATAATCAAGATAGATGTAATCTTCGCCACTTGAGTACCACTGTACTAATAGACTCACAATTACCTTGAAAGATACATCCAACATGCATCATAACTACAATCCATGCTGTTCACCCTATCCAACAGACAAATATGAAAAGATAAGAAGTTGAAGTATAGAGTTCAGAGCCTGTCTTTAACATTCCCCGTTGATCTGTCGAGTAAACAACCATCATAAAGCCCAAATTTACATGTCTGATCATTAAATGTCCATTGGCATTTCAAGCAGACAAGTGACAAGAAAAACTAGTAACAAGTCTTTTGGTATCTATAGAGCTTATATAATAGGAATGTCATAAGTGAGCCAACGTTTAGGAATTTTTTCAGATCTTAGCTTTATTGCGTTATATAATCCACTGTTCAATAAAATTTGATTCTAGCCAATACCATCCAATTACATAGCTAAGTCAGATAAATCATGGAACATGAAGCCAACAAGATGGTACTAGAAGAATCCCGAATGCAATTTAGCACACAGCAGTCTTATCTTGCCATGTTGTCACTTCCAGAGTCGGATAAAATTGTAAGCCTCCTCACAGTCTTCATGAAATCCCTGCAATCAAAGCAAAATGTACAAATCAATTTAAAAGTTGTCTCTGAACTAAGTTATCTTGCATATTTACTTGTTCAATCACATAAACTGAAGGATTATAAACCAGCTTGCTGAGGCCATATTACATAGATTTTGGAAATTGAACATATTTGACCCTGTTCAGTGAAATATAATGATTACACAAACTTATTGGGTGTCCAACCACACGAGCTTTCATTATAAATGATATGCAATACAGTGCAGAACAAGTCCTCACAGAAAGCTTTTGTTTAAACTAAACCTGGCCGTTTCCCTACTCTCTTGACTGCTGCTTTCTCTCTTATCAAACTTAGGCACCAAAAACAGATTCCCAAAAATAGTCCTTTGTATTATTGTACTACCTTCAAGCATTTACCCTCAAACTAAATAGATTATGGGCTAGGGAGATAGAATACATACTTGTATGGTTCATCTCCAGCATGCCTCACAGATCCGCCCAAACCTTTGTAGAGGACACGGTTTGACAACTCTGATTCCTCAATACCAAACATCTTTGCCAGCCTGTCATAGAGCTGCTCATATGTACAAAAGAGCGAAAGGTCAAGAGTTCGACCAACTTCTTCAGTCTCTTTGAATACTTTACAATGAACGATGCTGTCTTCACATGTATTTTCTTGTTTATCCTTCTCCAGCTTTAGAATTGAAGCCTGATCCTTAAACCATTGAAGGCTTCTGACACCCTTGGTTCCTGCATAATCCAGGCTCTCCCCATGGGAAAGCCGTAACCCATAATTTTCAGATAATTTGGTCCCATCTCTCCCACCTGTGATCAATTTTTGCACTCTTTCTAAAGCTTCTTGATTTCCATTACTTGAGGTGTTACTGCTTTGCCCCGGTGAACCATTCTCAGTAAACATGTGAAAAGCTGCCCCATCTGAGGAGCTCAATCCCGATTGGTGCTGCTGGTAAGATTTAGGAGACGGTGCTGTGTGGATTGGCTTTCCAAACAGAAAAAAGGATGATCCTTTTGGGGTTGAGCTACTAGCCGACCCACTACTTGTTTTCTGTTCATTTTGTGATGAATTTCCTACTGTCAAGAGAGAAGAAGGGCTACTCTGCATACCAGAGCCATCATTCTGTGGAGAATTTCCTATGTTAAGCTCTGTGCAGACAGGGGTTGACATAACCCCCTGCTCTTGCTGAGATGGATGCTTGAAGAACAATCCATTTTGACCTTTGTTAGTAAAAAAGTCCGATAAAGAGATCCCATAAATGCGATCATGCCTGGCTCCCTGGATGCCCACAGGAACACTATCTGAAAGACCATGCCAAGGGTTGATCTGCCTTAGCAGGTTATTGCTAACTGTACTCATCTGAAGCCCCATGATTCCTTGCCCTTCAAGCTGGAAATCTGGAGACTGAGTAACTCTTAGCTTCTTCTTCGGTAAAGTGAAAGGAGTCATTTGAATCGGTGGCATATTGGAAACCAACTCGACCAGCCATGGACTCACTCTCTTCACATTTTGTAATATATCTGGCTCATCCCATGTTACCTGTTTCATAATAAAGGTAGAAATGAGCACCTAAAATCACAGCAGAGATGCAATGAACTGGCAGCAAACATAAAAACATTACTACTAGGAACATTACATAATGGATATGAAAACCAGAAACAAGCATCAAGAATAACAGCAGAGAAGACGTCAGCTTATAGCAAATGTAGAAACAAAAGTGCCATGGGTCAATTTTATCTTCAGGCCTCCTGTCATAACTTATGATAGCAGGCAAACGTTTTAAGGCAAGTTATTTTCTCCCAGACCCATGGAACTCGTCTGAAACTCTAAAAATGTTCACTTTTTTGCCTATTCTTTTGCATATAAGCAAAGAATGCACACAAATATACAAATATATTTACAATCGTTCAGCAAATTTCTTCCTCTGGTTAATAGTCCTGTATCTATCAGTGACTTAGCCCAGTATATGTGCAGGAATATATCTTAACAGTTTATATTCCGTATGCTCTTTTCACAAATTTAATTTGACATCTTTAAAAATAGATACTCCATTTGATTTGTACAAATTCAATGCTGCATTGACAGAAACCTTTTCAAGGGATAACGCTGATCCTCCTGATTTTCCAGGTAGCAAGAAAAAAAGCCGTTCTTGTTGAAAGTTACAACAGAGAGATACAGTTCTATTCTTGGTGCAATTTGTATGCCAAGGATGTGGACTGAATTCGAGGTTATATCAAAATTTAGAATTCTTCTTTTGTGCAAGGAAGTATCAGGGAAACAAACAGTTGGGAAAGTAAAATCAAATTAGACGAGTGCTACACTAAGACCTACCTCTTAAGTATATAACCCTAAAAGCTACATGCCATTTGTCCAAATTGAAGGCTGCTCTGACAGAAACCCTTTGAAGGGACGACTCTGATCCTCCTGATTTTCCAGGTTGCAAGAACTGAAGCCTATCTTGTTGAATGTTAGAACAGAGAGAAACCAACCAATTCTCAGTGTATTTTTGCATGCCAAGGATGTGGAGTAGATTTGATGTTAGATCAAAATTCAGAATTCTGTTTTTGTGCAAGGCAGTATCAGACAAAGAAACAGTTGGTCATTTTCAAGTAAAAGCAAATCAGACGAGTCCTGCACTAAGACCTACCTCTTGAGCACATAACCCTAAAAGCTATGGAAAACAATACGCACCAAGCAACAGCTCATTAATGACTGTATATGCACACATAAAAACTGTTGGATCTCTGTGCATATGCACCCGATGGTGTATATATGGGCATATAATACCATTAATGCTATGCTGCTCAGTGCTTATTGCTTCCCAAAAGTGGAGCCATCTAATCGTGTAGCAAACAATAAGCACCGAGCAGCAGCCCATTAATAGCAGTATACGCACACATATACACCACTGGATCTCTGTGAAAGAGTATATATGGGCATAAACTGACATTAATGCGATGTTGTTCAGTGCTTAATGCTTCCAAAAGAGGAGCTGTCTAATTGTGTAGCAAGCAGCCCCTTCCTGCTGGCCGCTTGATGGAATTCGGCAATGAAAAATACACAGAAAATCTGCAATTTAGCAAATCTTGAGACTGCAAATGGATTTCTCAGCACCTGTTTTTATTAGAGCGACTCCATACTGCAATTTCAACAAACTAAACCTGAAATTTGAAAATTTCTACAGGATTTAAGACGGAAACACATGTGATCTTCCAAAAGCTACATGCCATTAAGGCGCGAACCAAAATCAATGAAAAATGAGTAACCCCGTTTGGTGTGGGCTCATATTCACATACAAATACTTATCAAATTAAAGTGGCACAAGATAAAACCCTGCTTTTGCGTTAAAAACTGCCCCCGGAATTGATACATTGAATCCCCCAAAAAACAGAGGAGAAATGAAGCAGAGAAAGCATCCAAGGCCCAACAGAAGTAAAAAAGAGAGAAACTTGCAAAAGTAAAAGAGTTAGCGAGCACCTGAAGAAGACGCCAAGGAGAATTAGGCCAAAGCACCGGGTCCGCAAACTGTACAAAAGAAACAGTACCCATAAACCAACTGATCCTCGAAGAGTCCTCAGTCTCAAAGGGCATCTTAAACCGCATCCCGGGACTCCATTGAATCCTGAGCGAAGAATCCACAGACTTGGCTTTAACACAGAACTCGGGAGTACTAGCGCGGGGATAATAAACGACCTCGAAGGGCTGTCCAGAGACCGCCAGAGCACAAGCCTCGATGACGGATTTGGCGCTAACTCTGCCTCTATTTCTAGAAAAGCCAGTGACCCCATTGGAATTGGCGGTGGCAATGCCGGAAAAATAGTCAGCGGCCTTGACCTCCCATCTGGAGACCCTGTGAGAAGGAACAGGACTGGCGGTGATGCCGCTAACAGGCAAATGCCATGCAGAGGGGGAATGGGAATGGGAATGGGATTCAGTAGTACTTCTGGTCGATCTGCGCACGCCCACGCAGAGCTCCCCGGTGGCGCTACGGAGGAAAACGATTGCATCGCCGGCAACGAGTTTCTTCTGGTTGACGAAGGTGCTCCAGCCGGTGGTTAGCAGGTGGCGGCGCGGGGTTCCTCTGTAAATATGCCTGAACTTCCAGACTTCCCCGTGGACGTCCTTGGCCAAAACGGTCTGCACCGGCGGATCGCTCGAGTAATCAAGACGGGGGAAAATGGTCTCCGCGCAGTACCTGGGCACCGAGAACCCGCCTCCGTTGTTAGCGTCGCTCTGCGTCAGTGTCTTGGCGAAGGAAGCCGGCGGATGATTGTTATTTGCATTCTCGGTCTGAGAATTGAGAGCAGGAGTGTGAGGAGGAGACGGAGGCCGCGACTCGGCCTCGGAATCCTCGACACTGCTGTTCTGCTCGTCGTCGGAGATGGGAACGAGGCGCATGCGACCATACACCTCGTCGGTCTCTGTGTCGGCCAAGAACTTCACCGACACCACTCTGCACAAGATCGACGGGCTCATGCGCAGATTCCCCACGAAATCGGGCACGGTGGCGGCGTGTTCTGCATGGCCCTGCGGATAATAGTAAACCCTGGAGTTTATACTCGGCATCTGCACCATTCCCCCTGCACAGGCATGCCATAGTTGCGGATCCAAACCCTTCTCAATACTCACTTCGCCGGATTCCATTTTCCTCAACATGATCTGTGCGCATGGAGAATAAACCGACCTGCAGGCTCCAATCCCCTTTTCCACTGGATCCAATCAATCAATCAATCAATTCCAGACAAATTAAACACGGATACTACTTGCTCTGCGGCATCTTCATCTCAGAGATCTGTCGACGGCTCTATATTCTATTCTAATCCCAATGATTCATACTCTACTGCATCTTGGTCTCAGAGATCTGCCGACGGCTATATATATTCTATTCCAATCCAATGATTAACAGCCCGAAATCGTCCAGAGATGCTAAGAGGCCTGTTCAGTGTTGTAGTTCAAGGGCGTTATTATTCTGGAGGAGAAGGAAGGGGCGATTATGTT